>JAASFO010000489.1:0-19632 GCA_023333815.1 Globisporangium recalcitrans
GACGAGTGATCAGTCGATCAGGCGGCATGCTGGTCGTAGGCACCTGCTTGCTCGTCACCTCCTAGACAATGGTAGCAAATGGTTCTGTGAGCTTGTGGCGCTGTCAAAAAGCAGACTCCTCGGCTTCTCATGACAGACAACCAATTGATCTCCTTCTGACCTAAGAATATTAACAGTTAGCTCTCATCACTCGACCCAATGAATGAACGCGATCCTAGACGTTCAAACGCAGTGGTTCTCTAGCTTCCTGTGGGTCTCGAGCCTCTTGACAGACGTGTAGCTCTTCGCGCAGCCTTCAAAGCCGCAGTCGATCCGCGGCTTCTTCTTAGCTTCAATTGTAGAAGCGATGGCTTCTGTCGGATGGAGCTGCTTGATGTGCTTCTTCAACTGCGCCAGGCTCGGGAACGTAGCCGCACACGAGCTCTCAATCTCGCACTTGAACTGCCTATGGGATTTCAGATGCTCCTCCATCTGGGACTGGGACGATAGCATGCGATGGCAGCCACAGAAATGACAGAGTCGAACAGTAAACGGCTCAGCGGGGAGCAGCTCAGTTGTCGCCATTGTGGAAGGGTCGATGCTGTCCGGGTCTTGAGCCAAAACCAGCCGCTGGTGCGTGGTGTTGACCGCGCGTTGTCGCTTCCGTAGCTTCTTGCGTGCGTCCCAGCGCTGTCGGTACATTGTCCGCCAGTCGTGCTGGTAGCTGATCTCATGACTGCACGATACAGGCTCGAAGTCCTTGTTTGTGAGCGAACGATACAGTTGCTGCCACAGACGACTGGAGCGACTGATTTCCGCGAGCGCCTGGCACACCACCGCGAGTCTGCAGAGCCGCTTCGCACTCATGAACGAGCACACGCGCTCCATCACTTCGGGCAACATGAGCACGTTGAGCTTCCGCTCCTCAACCTCGGGGTCCACTGGAGCCAAGACCCTGCGCTGCCTCTTCTTGTTTCTCAGCTGCTCAGCACCGCACAAACTCTCGCTCAGCAAGCGCTTGAGCGCGCTGTCGTCATCGTTGCCGTCGTGTGGAGAGCCCGAGAGCAGCTTGTCGATGTGGTTCGGGGAGACGAAATGCGGTCGGAGCAGCTGCATCTGCTTCGCAAACACGCCGTCGACATCTCGGAATGCGATCTGCGAGTCTGCTTCTCTTTGCAGTCGCTTGACAATCGAGAGCACTTGAAGTCCTTCCGATGGCTCTTGGGCTTGATGGTGGCAGCGGTGGTGATCTTCATAGCCCGAAACGAACGACGCGAGGTCTTCTTCCGACAACGCGAACCACTCTTTCCAGAAAAGCACCATCCACTCGACCGGCAGCGCGTAGAAATGCTCACTGTCCACTCCCCCAGCGAAACGATCCTGGAAGTTGAGCAGAGCCAGGTACGGATTGTCCTCGACTTCTTCAACACTGTCGTCGCCTCCATTGCTGGCGGACTCGTCATGCTGACGACGCAGTGCATTCACGGCTTCTGTGCGGTAGATCGCGACGTACACGATGAAAAACGCTGCTTGAGAGCGCTTTTCTTGATTCCACGCGTCGGCTGCGTATATATCCAGCAGATCGCTTTGTAAGCGAAGAACTGAGCTGATTGACACCACGTTCACATGCGCACAAAAGCCGACAATGAACAGTAGCAGCGGGCTGCTGCTGCTGCTGATACCTTCCCTTAGTCTCGTGAGCAGGCTGGTCGCGATGCTGTCTGCCAGTCCTTTCACAAACAGACACGCCACGCCAGCGAATACTGCTAGCCCCGCAGGAACAGCCCTTGTTGCGGCTGTCTCTGGTGCTTGGTGTAAGTTTTGATTGTGACGAGCTTGGACATCAGTGAACTCGACGACAGAATCCACGATGGTGCTCTGCAAAGCGTGCCTTGCGATACTCTTGGAGCGCGGGCAGCTGAACATGAACTCCTGCAGTCCGCTGAAGAATTTGTCCATGAGCAGGTCGTCGTAGAACGCCGCGCTCTTCTTCAGATCTTCGTGACTGGCTCGCCGCGCTTCTGCATCGCTGACGACGATCTCCAGCACTTGGCTGCGCACCGCGAACTGCAGAACTGAGTCTAGCAGCGCGAGCATGACAGCCGCCGAGTCGCCGCTTTGACCGCCTGCGACTTGAACTGGAGTGATGGAGGAGCCTTGAGACGCAGAACCGCCACTGCCACCCAGCGACTCCATGAGCCGCCAGAGCCCAACCACATGTGCAAAGTTGCAAGTCACGCGTGTTGGCGCATCGTGTCGTCGTTCTCCGCAATGGTACGTTGCGAACACTTCTCGACACACTCGTGGAAAGCGCTTCGCCATGCGGTCGAGGAACGGGAAGAGCGTGTCCCACGTGGCGAAGCAGGGCATCGCGTGGTACGCGGGCTTGCGGTCGCGCCACTCGCAGTTCCTGCTGAAGACTCCAAGGCGAAGCGTGCACGGCGTGAGCAGCTGGTCGCAGAGCACAAGAACCACTAGTTGTGCAGTCGACGGGTCTTGGCGTGAAGCGAAAAACTCCTCTGCGCACCGCAGCAGCTGTCCACAGAGCAGTGCAGACGCGCCGCTTTGCATGGCGCTGCGCGTCAGCCACTGCGCATCTGGATCTCGAAACACGCGGCGCACGATCGATGCATTGCGCTGAGCGCTCTTAGCAGCAGCGTCAGCACTACCAGTGACGCTGCGACCGATCGCTGGCTCTGGACGTGCTTGGAACAGCGCGTCGACGAATGCGCAGAGCTCGGGCAGCTGCTGGCGGATCGCGCTCGGGTCGGTGAGCGAAACCTGCAGCAGCAGCGGCGACTGGAACACGCGGCGCGTCGCGACGCTCACCACCTCATTCAGCTTTTGCAGACGCGAGCGCTGCAGCTGGCGGTCTGCGGCTGCAGTCACTGCCTTCGCTTTTGTCGCAGAGCGACGCGCTGCTGGTGCGCGGAGGTGCTGTGTGGTGTCGTCACTCTTGCCATTGGCATTCATCTCCAGCAATGCGATCGAAGAGCTGTTTGTTGGCAGTCAATCAAACGAGACACTGTCGCTATCCACCGAGTCGATGACAGCGTTTGATTCGTCGAAAACAGACTGAGTTTGCAAAGCTGATTTTGGCCAATGGCGACGTGTCATCTGATGCAGCAGAATAGAGTCTCTTCATTGGATATAAGTGTGAAAGTAATTGGAGCCAATGAGAGAGAAGTGAACCCACATCAAAAGGGAAGAAAATCCATTTTGCGCATTTGCATCTCAGGAAAAAAGATAAAGCATTGGCTCGCAATCAAGACTACGAGCGACAGGTTGCCTTTGACTGGTATGTGTTGCTGGAATGCTTGTCGCTACTCTGTGGATGCTGGTTATTGCTCACTCGGAGCACGTCGCGCATCGCGTCAATCGATTCGATCGGCGTTTTATTTCGGTTGTGTGATCCCGATCTGACTTTGGTGGAACACATCCGACCCAAAATCAATTGAGACACCAAATTGGTGTAGAATGGAAGCGTCGACTTTGTATGCAGAGTTCGACTCGGATGCAAGCATCTTTGAAACTCAGCATCGTTTCCAAAAATAAGTCAGCATGGGTTATTTATTGATTTTGGAGAGGTCAGTGCTCCTTCATCAGAGTCCCTCAAACAAACCGATCAATAATCGATCATCCACATCAAGAAAAGGCAATAACGATCGTGAAACCCAAGAGCTCCTGTTGAGCTGCTCGATCGATGAGCTCCACCACTCCCAGAAGCAAGAGCAGCACCAGCCGCGCAACGGCCACCGCCACATCAACAACAGTCAGAGCAGCTAGAGCAACCACAGGCATGACGGCGCCAGCGGAGATGCAGCAGCCCCACCAGTCGCTCTCGCCCGCGACAGGCAACGCAGACGCGCAGCCCACGAGCAGCGCAACGCCAGGCGAGCTGCAGGAACAGTCGAGCGGCAAGCTGCTGCTCGGCCAGGTGCGCAAGAACGGCTTAGAGCGGCCGTTTGCGCGCGACCAGGTCGTCTCGTGGGCGGGCCACAGCCTCTCGGCCGTGTGCTTCTACGCCGCCGCGATCAGCATCCTCGTCGAAGGCAAGAGCGCGGGCTCAAGCGGGATCATCGATCTGGTACGTGGTCGCGAATGCTCACTGACAGTGTTCCGTGTGCTTGGGTGAGTGGGTGCACTTTGAGTCGAGAAGGAGGCTAACAGCAATAATGTGGGATGGCATTTCTGTATGTGTGCGCTTGCGCAGACGCAGGTCGCGGTGGCGATCCACGCGCCGACGTTCGTGCTGCTATTCGCCTCGTGGGTCTCCTGCGAGCGCATCGACCCGTCGAAAGACGCGACGGAAACGCTGCCAAACGGCTGGTTCGGCATCAAGCTCAGCGGTCCGCGCTGGGAGAAAGCGCGCTACTGTGCGCTTTGCAGGAAAACGGTCCCTGGACTGGATCACCACTGCACCTGGTGCGTCTCAGCTTCGCCAGTCAGCAGTATCTGCAGCGCAACCTCTAACGCTTGTGTGCTGCTTTGCTGCTTCTATAGGCTTCAGACGTGTGTCGGAAAAGCCAACTATGCGCAATTCTTCACGATCGCATGCACCGGCGCGATTCAGTTCCTGCTGCAAGTGCTCTACGCGTCGTTCTGTCTCGTGTGGCTCGATCTGCCGTTCGAGCACGCGAGCTCCGTGAGTCTCGTGACCCAGGGCTTCCTGATCGCGTGTCTGTTCATCTCCGTGCCGTGCGCGATGATGTACTTCATCTTGCTGGGCTTCCACATTTGGCTCTCGTGGCTCGGCTACGGCACGTACGAGTGGATGCTGCGCCGTCGAAAGCAAAAGTCGGCGGCTCAGAAAGCGCGCGAGGCGATGCGAAAGAAGATGGCGAGCGCGTCTGAAGACAGCTTCTCTTCCAGTGCTGACACTGGCGGCGAACGAGGCAGTGGCGGAGACAATAGAACCAACAGCAGCAGCAATGCACCACGACCGGCGTCCGACTCGGTCGTGCGCACCGACTCGCGCCACTTGTCGTCGATTGGCAGCGAAAGCAATTTTCTGAGCGCGGACGGCGGTCGCCACGGCTCGCGCACCAAGAGCGGAGAGCTCACCGCGCTTTAGAGAGAAACGAGAATAGCTCAGTTTGCGCAACACCCACTGCCATGCTCCAAAGTGTGCAGTCGATAAGCACAAACGAGACAGCGAAATGCCACTCGCGACGACGACACATGAAATTGTAAAATAGAGACTAACTAGCCGCAAATTTGTGCACGACTGAACGTGTCACTCGCACCCACTGCAGACTCATACTGGAGCCTGTTCAGGTTTTCAGTTTCGTACTGCGAAAAGCAATGGAGGTTCATAGTGAGCTTGACAACCAGTTCTCGCAAGCAATGCCAGCTCTTCACGATAGCTGTACCACGTTTCGACTGCTTCTCTTTCTTTATGGCGCAGTTGCTGACCTGCTTGACGTGTCTCTATTTACTGCTGCTTGACCTGCTTGACGGCTTCCTCCACGCGCTGGTACAGCGTCGGCAGGATCTTGATGTGCGAGTCCACGCAGCCGCTCACGCAGCTCTCCATGCCCTTCTGTGCGCTCGCCATCTGCGCTTCGCTCGGCTGGCTCGACGCTGGCAGGCTGTCGCGCGCGCGGTCTTGGCAGTCCATCGCGCAGCGCTGAAGGCGGTGCTGTTCATGTTGATACACGATTTGTACATGGGCTCGGTCAGTTCGACATCAGAGAGCACTCTCAGCTGTTCAACGCCTGAAGGAACACTCACCTGGAAGGACTGCATCTCCTGCTGCAGGTAGTTCTGCACCTGCTGCATGGGCATCTGGCAGCGCTCGACGCACTGCTGCAGCTGCTCGGCGCTCCAGTTCTTGTTGTCAAAGCACTTGGCGCTGCACACGTAGCCTCCTTTCTGCAAACAGCAACGCAAACATTGTCAGCCACACACACATTCTCGCAAGCCCAGACAATGCAGACACACAAACGCACCTGCAGGTCGCGCAGCACTTTGCGGTCGAGGTTGTCCATCATCTTGGTCACCGCGTCGTTCATCTTGTTCTCCGCCATGCTGCTCGCTTGCGCTGCTGCTGCTCGCTGTGTCTGTCTCCACTCTCTCGATCAAACTTATCTTCTTGTTGTTTGGTGCAAAGCGACCGTACTTAAGCGAGCAGCTCAATCATCTGGCATCGATGTTTGTCGATACATTCAAGCGACTTTGTCAAAGAGGAATGTCTGAGAGATTGCTCGCTTTGTTCGGAGCTAGGAGTGTATCAAATAGACCATGCAGTCGTTTGTAGCTCCTCGTTTATTCCTGCTCTTGGGTCGGCTCGATCCTGCTATCCACAACTCCTCCTCGTCATTACTCACTTCGTCAGGTATCTCGTCCTCCTCATTCGCTTCGTCATGCGTCTTCGAGATGTGCTCGACAGTCAAAGCCTTTCGAGAGCAAAGCTCCTTCTCACCATGATCACTCGTATCACTTTCATTCCGACACTCGCCCGTTTCTTCCCTCTCTGGACACTTTCTTAGGTGCGCTGACTCGAGTGATGGCACAAGCGGAAGTTGTGGTTGAAGCAGGGCCATCTCAGTTGGCGAGACGATCGGGAGCGGCCACCAGGTCGACAGAGTCGGCGACACAACCGGAAACAGCCTCGCGAATGACTGTGCCGTTGTCTGTAGCGAATAATACAGCGCCATGTCGAGCGAGGAGGGAGTGTACTGGCTCGTCGGGAGAGGCGGCCATAGCACAGCTGAGGAAGCGACGCTGTGAACTGGGCAGCAACGGCAAAACACTGGCACGCCAAGAGTGCTTGACGCACTTCAGCATAGTCCGACGTGCGTATTGCAGAGAGGCTCATCAGCTTGAAGCTGCTGGTTCGTGTCATGCTCGCAATAGTAAAATCAAGTGTAGAAGGCAGTTCCTCAGCAGCTATTCCCATTCGAGTCATTTCTAGGAGTCGGACAGTTTTTAGGGAGGAGCAACTCGATTAGGCAAAACTCACTGATCGTAACTGGGAAAGGGGGAGACAAACAGATCTGCAATCACTCGCACATTTGCACTCAGAAGGACACGATCGACAGTCTGTGTGTGCGAGAGAGAGAGCTCTCGCTGACGATCATGGCGACGACGGACGAGAACAAGGAGCTGCAGCTCGGCGCCTGCTACGGCCGCTACAGAGGCTGGAAGAGCGTCGGCGCCGTGCAGGAAGCGTCGGCGGCGGCGGCAGCAGAAGCAGAAGCAGCTGCGGTCGACAGCGAAGAGCTCCCCGAGCCACAACCGGAAGAGGCAGAGGACGCATCTGCTGACGGTGCCGCCGCTATTGCTGTTGATGGTGCGGCTCCAGTCGCTCCGTCATCTCCGCCACTGCCAGGGGCGATCGTCGTGCAGTTTGAAGCCACGGCGCGCGAGGACTTCCGCATCGGGTTTGCGCCGCCGCGCGTCGGCAAGGAGCTGAGCCAGTGGGTGTACGAGGTCGCGGTCGGCTTCAGCGGCAACACGGAGGTGATCTGGCGCAAGAACGCGTCTCCTTCTTCAAGACAGAGTGGCGCGAAAGAAGTGGATCTCGCGAAGGTGTTCGCTGGCCGCACGTGCTCGCTGCAGGACTTTGTGCCGTACTGGATCGTGATCCAGCAGGGTGTGCTGGTGTTCGGCATCGGCGCGCAGGTGGGCGTCGACACGATCGCAAAGTACGTGGACGCGGAGTTCGTGGCGGTGCAGCAAGTCGCGCTCACGACGTGGGACACCCCGGCGACGTTCCGCAACATTGTGTACACGCCAGTGTACGACGCTCCGCTGGACGTCGGCAACATGATCCCAGGCACGATCGTGCGCGCAGATCCGTCTGGAAAAGTGGATCTCGTGACCCCGCAGGAGCGCGAGGAGTACGAGAAGGCGTTCGAGTTGGCAAAGCGCCGCGCCGAGCGCTTTGGCGGCGAGTTTGTGGCGCCAGCGATCAAGACGTTCATTGATCCAAAGACGATCCGCAAGCTGCAGCGCACTGGCGCGGTCGAGCCAGGTTTCGCGACGGGCTTCGATCTCACGAGCCAGGACGAGATCAGCAAGCGCGAGCAGCGCATGAAGCGCTTCAACACGCCGGAGTTCGCGGTCGAGTACTCCACGGAGACCGTGCGCGCGCTGACCGAGGGCATGACGCAGGAAGAGTGGCAGGAGAAGCAGAAAGAGAAGGAGAAACTGCGTGAGCGGGCACTGAAGTTCGGCTTGTCGACGGACCAAGACGGCAAGAAAGAGATCAGTCTGAAGCCCGCGAATGGCAAAGTGCTCAAGGAGCGCTGCGATATCAAAGGGGACACCATGGTCGAGTTCCGCGAAGACGCGATCCACGCGTACTCGCTGGACGACCGCTTCCAGCAGGTGCGCACGAGCGACATTTTGGCGTACTTCGTTGGCTACGGTCCGTCGTACGTCGAGTGGATCAACGACAGCTCGTGCACAGTGGTGTTTGAAGATCCGTTCACCGCTGGACGTGCGCTCGTGAGTCTGAGTCAAGAGATCCCTCCGCAGACGAAGAAGACAGAGACTGCGGAGGCTCCATCGCAAGCGAGCGAGCCCCCCGCTGCTGCTGCTGGCGCGGAAGACATCGACATGGACGGAGAGCCGAGTAGCAGCAGTGAACAGCCCGCTGGAGCTCTTGAGCAAGAAGACGCAGTGGTCGCAGAGGTGCCAGATGAGGACTTCAACCGCTCGTCATGGCGATTCGGTCTGGCGATCGGCAGCAGCTCGCAGCCGAGTCACAAGAAGTGGCGTCTGCTGTTGCGCAAAGCGACGGAGGACGACTTCCCAGCAGAGAAGACGAACAAAAAGTACCACGAGCGATCGCAGAGCGGCAATTCGAGGCATTTGCAGCAGCGAGGACGCGGACACCGACAGCAGCAGCAGGAGGAGCGAGGGGCGATGCCGAGTCGCTACAACGACAGCTCGTCTCGCAGAGATGGCGGTGGTGGTCGCGCTCGCGCGCATCCGTACCGCAACAACAACAACGAGCGAGGCAGTGGCAGACGCGGCCGCGACCGAAGACAGTCGCGCGATTTTGATGACGATGGTGATGACCGCAGAGACACGGGCAAGCCGTCCAAGCGCATTCGCATGAACGACGACGGCTCGATCAACTTTGTGCGATCTGGTGCGGGCGGTGACGACAGCAACTCGGTCAAGACCGAAAGCGCTCCAGCGCCAGCACAAAGTCAAGGTGAAGCCACGAATTGAGTCCAGCACCAATTTCTGCATTTTCTGCACTGACTGAGCGATAGCGAACGCAACACGACCATTTCGATAGAAATCAAAGCCCAAGTCTACCTGGACTGCTCGAAAGAAAGAGACACCGACCGAGTGGCCAGTCCAAAAGTTCCATCAACATAACATAAACAAATAACCTGCGAGTTTCATGAACACATCGCAGCACGAACACCTCACCACTAACGCTGACAAATTAGCATGGTGCTAAGGAAGAAACTTGGCGCTGATGGCTTCGCGACAGTACGGACACTCACCGAAAACAGTGTTGAACGACTGGCGCGCCGTGGGCAGCGCCTTGAGCCAGTCAAAGAGGCACTTTTCGTGGAACGGTCGGTTGCACTTGCCATTCTCGCAGAGCTTGTCCGGGATGATCGTCTTTGCGACTGCTCCTGTTGTAACCTGTACGGACACTCCTGTTGCTTCCTGGTCTTCATTGTCTGCGCTGTCGCCTACTTCCAGGCGGTAGCAGTAGCAAATGCCGCACTCGACCGCAAACTCCTCGGTCTTGACGTGCTTGGGCGACGGGAACTCGACGTCCAAGATGTTCGCGAGGTTCTCGCGCAGCGGCAGCGCTTCGTCCCACTGGAACACGAACTCGCTCCACTTCTCGCGCAGAGGCGCCACGGTTGCGTCGTTGCCAAAGAAGCTCAGCTCGCAGATCGCGCGCGGGCGGCTCGGGTCCACTTCGATCTGCACGGACGCGTGCTTCTCCAGCGCGACCCGCCGCCTCCCAGTCGCGCGCGTCGGGCGGTGGGGCTCCAGCACGCACGTCTTCGCGTCGAGGTCGTCCAGCACGTCCCAGAAAGACTGGTACTTGGCAATGAAAGCGTCAAACTGCTGCAGCACTTCCTTGAGCATGTAGGCATCTGATGGTGGTAGTGCGGCGGCTTGCTCCCACACGAGCTCAAACGGCTCGGGAGCGTCCACAAAGCACACGGGCGGCTCGGTTGTCGGATACTCTGCAGACAGCTGCAGGCGGATCGCGTGCTTGCGTTTCGCTGCATCGACAGTCTCGAGCTCCAGCGAGCTCAGGTCGTCGCTGAGCTCCAGCAGGCGGTCCCAGCCAATCGCATCCAGCTCTTCCATGAGGCGCGTGTAGTACGCTGCACTGGGCAGCGACGGCTGCAAGTTCTGGGCAGGCGCGCAGATCGCCACAAGCTCCTCCAGCTCCCGTACAAAGCTCTCAAGCGATGACGATTGCATCAAGCGGATCTACGCAACACTCACACACATGTCAGAAGAGAGCTAAGGCAATGCAATCAAGCGATGTGCTTCCGCCACCATCACCTTGAGCGTGTCTTGCTGCGCCGCAAGAATCTTCGCGAGCGGCGGCTCCACATCCAGCTGCGCGCGGTCGAAGCTGATCCTGCCAGTGCCTGCGCCGTATGTAATGCCTCGCACGCGCACTTTGAGCTCCTCGCTGCCGACGCGCACGTAGCCGCAGAAGCTCGTGAGCGCCGCGTTCTCAGGCGCAAAGTGCGTCGCCATCACCTCACTCTGGAGCTGGTGCAAGTTGCCTTTGGAGTTGTTGGTGTCTTCTGATGTAGGCGATGAAGTGCTAACAACTGTTTCACGCGACCTTCGTGCAACATGCATCAGAGAAATGCTCGAATAGATGTCCGATCAAATAACAGGTTCGAATGTGCGAACAATTGATCAACACAGATGCGATTGGCTAATAATGATGCATCTTGCTCCCATACGACATGTCAGATCCGGTCGGCTTCATGTTACACGTCATCTTGACTACACAGATTGGGATATCAGCATTGCATCAATGTCAATAACCACTTCAACATGGATCCTCATCGAGCCAATCAGCCTCAGCTCATTCGCGCGATGCGCTTCTTGTCGACGCTATTAAAAGCGCTTCTTCTCGTCCTGCGAGCACCTATCTATAGAGCGCGCGCGTCAGAGCTGCTGCGTGGCATCATTAGATGCTGCGGCAGTCCTCAGCTCGTCGCACGCTGCAGGCAGAGTCGCCGAGCGCACTAGTTCATCTCTCGCTCGCCCACGCTCCACACCACCTCTGCGAGATCACCACAGCTCCACAACCGAGTCTCTCAGGATGCCGAGCCACGCGATGCTGGAGAAGCAACAGGCGGTGCCCATGATGTTCCGGCGGCACGGAGACACGGAGCCCAAGACGCGCGGCCACGCGCTGGGGAACAGCGAGCCCGCGTCGTTCTACGTGCGCGAGCTGGAGCGCCAGGACGAGACCGGTTTCTCGACGCTCGAGGTTGGGACCGCGTCGCTCACGACCAGCAAGCCCTTTTGTCCAAACTTCACCGCGAACGACAAGAAAGTGCTCTGCTTTGGCGGGTACTTCCTCGAGGCTGTCCACGAGAGCAACTATGAGAACTACCGCATGCGCAAGTGCGAGATCGCGTACTACCTGGAAGACAACACGATCCAGATCACCGAGCCAAAGGTCGAGAACAGCGGCATCCTGCAGGGCAACTTTGTCAAGCGCCACCGCATCCCGATGCCCGAGTGCGACCAGCAGGGCAACATGCAGTTCTTCACCTACCAGCACCTCAACATCGGTCGCGAGCTCACGTTCCACTTGATCACCGCCGACCCGTTCACGCGCCAGTTCTACGCCTCGCAGAGCATCTTCATGCCGCCGCAGGACGAAGATCTGCCGCGCGACGCGTACACGGAGATCCGCAAGGCGCACATGTCGCGCGAGACCGGCCAGGATCCGGACGCCAACTACGGCAAGAAGCAGTACCCGATGAAGGAGTTCATGGAAGCCACTTTGGGCAAGTTCGCGCGGCCGAGCGACCATTTGCGCCGGTTCCTGGACCACGATCGCCACGTGCTCCGCTTCTTCGCCGTCTGGGACGACACCGACAAGCTCTACGGCATCAAGCACCGGTACACGGTGCACTTCTTCCTCGCAGACAACACGATCGAGATCCTCGAGTCCTACGAGCGCAACTCCGGCTGCGACCCGTTCCCCAAGCTCTTGAACCGCGCCAAGCTGTCGAAGGACCCGGCCAAGCAGGCGTGCGCCGCGGTCTGCGACGAAGAGACCGAAGAGAGTCTCGCGAAGAACGCACAGAACTTTTACTCGTGGGAGGACTTTGCGATCGGCGAGCACCTGCAGGTCTACAACCGCCGCATCCTGCTCTTGGACGCCGACGACACCACGCACCAGTGGTACCAGGAGCAGAGCATGCCGCTGGGCAAGGCGATCGTCGTCAAGGACGATCCGAAGTCGATCCCGCCGTTTGTGCCACCGGCGCACGACGGCTTTGGCTCCGAGGACGACTCGCTGCAGTCCTGCTACCACTTGCTGCCAAAGGCGCCGCTCAAGAGCATCGAGTCGCTCGACACGACCGAGGTGCTGCGCTTCCGCGCCAGGTTCGACACGAACAAGCCCGAGGACATCCACCGCATGTTCATCATCTCGGTGATCGTGTCCGACCAGAGCGTCACGATCTCCGAGCCCGTGCAGCGCAACGCGGGCATCGTCGGCGGCAAGTTCCTGGACAGCATCCGCGTGAAGCGACGAGACAGCAGCGCCAGTGCTGCCGGGTCCAGCGGCTCGAGTGGCAGTGGTCGCAGAAGCAGCAACAGCAACAGCAACAGCGGCGGCGCTGGAGCGTACCTGGGGCTGGACGACTTCTACGTCGGCGCGCGCGTGGAGATGGCCGGCCGCACGTTCGTCATCTTCGAGATGGACGAGTACAGCGCCAACTACATGGAGGCGCACCTGCCCAAGTTCCCGCGCTCCGACAAGCTCGTGGTGCTGCGCAAGATCCGCAGCCAGCTCAACAAGAGCGAGTTCCTCGCCCGTGTCCAAAATGCAAGCAGAGCCAGCAAACGCGCCACGAGGTCGACGTCGAGGAGCTCACGGCGCTGTTCGACGGCATGGTCGCGGACTTTGCGCACCACGACGCGATCACGATCATCCGCAGCTACGGCAAGAAGGACGCCATGAAGATGGAGCTCGAGATCCTGCTCCAGCTTCTCGTCTAACAGGATGTCCCTCCATCAGCAGCCACACTATAACCCCACTACTCGATAATACAAACCCTTCACGATGCCCACTCTCTTCCTCACCGCCAACAGAGTTAGCCGTCAGCACGCATCATCATCATCATCATCAAGCAACGCCCAGAGAGTCAACGCTCAACACCTTGCCACACTTGTCCTTTAAAGATGCCGCCTTCGTAACGCTCGATTCAAGTTTCAAAGTCAGCGAATAGAAAGAGAAAAGAGAACCCAACCGACTTACACGTTGATGACACGCGCGAGCTTCTGGATGCGGTTGAGCAGCACGTCGCCCTTCTTGATCGCGTCCTGGTACTGCGCGTTCTTGGCGTCCGGGCGGTTCGTCTCGATCACTCCCGCCACCTTGTCGATCTTGGCGTTCAGGCGGCCCGCAGCGATGAAGCGCGCGAGCTCCGTGTCGAGAAACTCCACGCTCACGCCGAACGCCGTGGCCATCGACTGGATCGTCACGCTGCGGTACGCCTCGAGGAACTGCGAGTACGCCAGCACGCGCAGCTCGCGGTACATGAAGCGCACGTGGGCTGACAGGTACTTGTCGCGCAAAATGTACGGCTGGATGTCCACCATCGCAGTGAAGAAGCGCTTGTAGTTGCACTCGTAGAGCCCGTTCATGAAGTCCGCCAGGTGCGGGATCTCGTTCAGCACCGCGAGGATCTCGGGCGAGTCCACGATCTTCTTCTTCAGGTCCACACGGCTCATGCTCAGCACGCACGTGACCACGCAGTAGAAGATCATCGACTTGTACGACATGAGCTCCGTGGCCGTGAACGTCGCCACCGACTCCTGGAAGAGCTTGGACGCCTTCTTGAAGTCCCGCGCCATGAGCAAGTAGCAGCCTTCGTACACCTTGAGGCGGTTGCGGCGGTCCCAGTCGCCGCCTTCGTCAATCAGCCTGTACAAACAACACACACGCGCAGAACAACATTAGCACGACACCACCATCCAGACAAATGCAAGCATACAAATACGTACACGGCGGCTTTCTTGATGTGCTTCTCGACCAGCTCGAGGTCCGAAAAGAAGAGCCCGATGCGGATGATGTGCAGCGCGACCAGGATCTTCTGGTTGATCGACTGCGGCTTCTCGCCCGCGACGCGGAACGCCTCGAGCGCCTGCTGCTCGTCCCCGATCCGCGAGAACATGCGCGCCTTCGCGAGCAGCGCCTCGAGCACCTCAATGTCTCCCAGGTTCTGCGTCGCGTCGGCGAGACGCTCGTCCAGAAGCTTGGACTCGGCGTCGTTCACCGCCGCCATCTGTGTCGCGAGCGCCTGGTCCACGGACCACTTGAACTCCGCGCACACGCGCTTGTAGAACGGCGCCATGTTGTTCTCCTTGATGAGCGCCAGTAACTCGTCCTTGTACGACGTCTCGCTCGCAGCCAACGTGCTGCCGGCCGAGTGCTGGTGCTGCAGCGTGAAGTAGATCTCCGCGATCTTCATGTTGGGCAGCGTCGCGAGGTCGTCCTCCATCTCCTCCGAGATGTTGCCCTGGCTCGCCTGCTTCTTCAGCGCTGGGGGCGTCGCCTTCTGCTTCTCGGCGGTCGTGTCGGCGCTCATGCTGTCTGCTGCTGTGTTCGTTGGTAGTGGTCTCTCGAGTCGTCACGCAGAGGGGAGATGTCTTCAAGATGCGAGTGGTGCGCTTCTTGCTTTTTTTTTCTCGATGCTTTCTTTCGTTGTATCTAAATCTAACAGACGAAGGGGGAGGAATATGTAAGCACAGGACGCTACAGTGAGGCATCGGAATACTGGACTCTGTCAAGATCGCGCTACTTTCGCGCAACAGCATGATCCGATTTACTCTACGGACTCTCCAAGTTCATGCACATGAACAGAATAGTTTGTAGGAGTGACAGTGGACCTGGAGTGATGGTGAAGAGTCGACAATCAAGCACTCGACTTCTTTTCTTCAAGCGAGAGACAACAGAGGAGGAATGGCATCAATGCTCAGGTGTTGAAACTACTGTGGCGCGTTGCATGCACTGGTCGGCAGCTGGCTCGATTGAATGACTGGCTGTGATCGGGATGCTTTGAACGAAACTGAGCGCTCGAATCCGTGCAAAAAGGAAATGAAGAGTTTATGGGGAAAGCTTGTTGAAAGAGAGCTCACGTGACTCGATGGTGTCTGTCCATCAACCAAAAGTCAAATGAACATGCACCAGAGGACGCCAAGTCCGTTCGTCCGTTCTCTAAAACTCTAAAAGGCTGCGCTTTGCTGCCTGCCACACATTGAATGAACGCTCGCTCGCCGTCTACTTCTTGTCTACCTACTGTTTCTCGTTTGCTTTGTCATTTCTTCCTGTCCTCCTTTTGCCACCACACAACAGCTCCAAAGAGCTTTGTCTCCGTCCATTGACACTCCCGCACGAACGAATGGCTTGCTTGTACGTCCTCGCGCTTGTCTGCTTGTCTGCTTGTCTGCCTGTTTGCCTGTTTACCCGTTCAGCGTGGAGATCGCGACACCCAGGATCACGAACGTGATCGCGAGGAACGTGCCGGCAAAGCCCACGGAGCTGATGATCGGCTCCGTGAACGGCGTGATCGCTGCGCCGGAGAAGCCCCACACGCGCCTGCAGTAGCGACTGCCGATGACCTGGAACCAGCACGGGATCGAGAGTCCCAGCAAAAAGCCAAAGAGCCCGGCGACCGCGAAGATGAAGTCGAGCTTCTTGAACACGACCGCGAGCACCAGCGGCGGCGCAGCGGCGAGCAGCCGGCACACGTTGCGCATCGTGGCCGCACCCAATCGCGCTGAGACCGCCTTTGGCACCGACATGAGCAGGTTGTCGCCGACCGTGACGCCTACCATCGGGTACGCCGACGTGACGTTCACGACCGGGAAGATCAGGATCACGAGCTGCACAAACACGCCGAACGGGTTCGTGGACTCGCACGCGTCCCAGCCGTTGCCGCACCCCGTGTACGAGCTCCACATGAGCGACGCCAGCGGGTTGATGTTGTCGAACGCGAGCGCGCCGAGAAGCCCCACGAGCAGGTAGAACGAACCCGAGATGATGAGCGCGGCGAACGCCACTTTGCGCGCATACGACTTGGGGTTGAGCGGCTGCAGCGCGTCCGGCATGTTGTACTGGCAGTTGAGCGCGAGCAGCGTCGGACCGAAACCTTTGCCAAAGTTCCCCCAGTTGAACGCGCCGATGCGCGTGTAGCGCATGCTGAGCGCGTCGCCGCCGTCGACGCCGATCTTCACGAGCATCGTCACGAGCATGAGCAGCAGCGCGGCGATGCGGTACACGGACAGGAACTTCTGGATCGACGCCTGGTCCGAGATGTCGAGCAGCACCATGGAGATCACGATCGCCGAGAAGATCGCCATGCACACATAGTACGCGTCGAGGCACGAAGTCGCCGGGTTCGCCGCGTACGCGTCGCAGGAGTCGCCCAGCACGTACGAGAAGAAGAGCGACGCGACCGACGACGCGAACACGGACGCGTAGCTCCAGAGCGCGCCGATGCAATAAAGCGCCATGACGAGCTGCACCGTGAGTTTGCCAAACTTGCCGGCAAACATGTCGCCGATCGTCGCAAAGTCAAACTTGCGGTACGTCAAGTGGTGCAGCGGCGCGCCGCCCCGGGTAGCCGCACACACGCCCTCGGCGCGCGCGAGCGACTCGAGCGTGTAGTTCATCGTCACGAGCGCGCCGAGCACGCCGATAGCCAGCAGCGCGGACGTGAGCACGATGCCGGCTTCCATGAACGCGTACGGCAGACCGAAGCAGCCCGTGCCGATGACGTAGTTGAGCGTCATCGCGAGCGTGATGGCCGGGCCGTACGGCTTGACGCCATAGCCGCCGCTGCTGTGGCTGTTGGCGCTGCCGTGCAGGAGCCGCGCCGTCTCGTGCGCCGTCATGCTGCTCTAGCTGCTTGGCTCTTGCTGTAGCTGATGAGCTAATGGCCAGTTGCATTTTAGAGGCGGACAGCTTTTTTGGGTTATTTGTTGTTTGTTGTTTTTTTGTTTGGGGGAACAAATAGGAGGGTTTTGTATGGACATTTGTTTGTGGGAGAGAGGATGGTGTGGGAGGATGGGACGAATGCAGCTGTGTGTTCAAAAGTGATTCAAATCCAGGGCTTTACAACTGTGAGACAGTGTTTTAGAGAGCGTTTGTTGCTGGTGAATGTATGCAAAGAAAGCTGTGACGTGTGGTTTAATCGTAAAATGAAGTGAGTTAGGTGGAGAGGTGGGTCAAGCGTTACCTTCAGACGACATCCCATCACTCCTTGCAGCAACATCGCACACATTTCCAACAGACAGAAAATACTCAACACACAAGGCAAAATGGCGGACGACATGGAAGTGGACAGCGGAGTGGTCGCGGTCGCGGTGAAGGACGAGGCGGCGGTGAACGGGCACGAGCCGACGGAGCCGACAGCCATCACGATGGACAAGGTGTCGCTGCTGCAGGAGAGCGTGGACAAGATGGCGCTGAGCATGTTCAACGCGCTGCGGCTGCTGCCCGCGAACGTTGGCGACGAGAGCTCGAAGGAAGAGACAGCGACCGCGGTGCGAATGCTGCTTACATGGCTACTCGCTTGCCTCGGCTCTGAGTGCTGTATGTGTGTTTGCTTATAGACTGAGCTAACTGCTGTCGTCGTGCGCTTAGATTCGGTCGCTGGCGAATGACGTGCTGCGCATGGTGAAGGAGACGGACTCGCTCATCGACGACCTCCCAGGGCTCGACAAAACAGAGAGGTGCGGTGTGGTGGTCTGTATCTTGAGCGGCTATGCATGGCAATAATGAGCTCACAGATCTGTACATTGTGGCGCGTCGATATGACTTTGTGGCTTACGTTCGCAGCGACCAGCTCGAGGAGCTCCGTCGGCTGCAGATCCAGAGCGAAGAAGAGTCGCAGACGCTGCGTCAGGTCGCTGAAGAAGCAGGTAAAACTGAGAAAAGTCTACGCAGGAGCGTATCTGTCTTTGCAATGGCCACTTGGCCACTTCGCCGCTGTTTGCGACGTGCTCATGGTGCTTTCTTTTTGTGGAATGTAGAGCGATGGATGGATCGCGCGCGAGACTCGCTTCGCGTGATCTCAGAGACCCGACTGCGCCGTTAGCCCAGAGCCAGAGCGATTACTAGGAGCTCGCGCTTTCAACAGGTTTCTGGCGGCAGAAACTGGAGGGCTGCGTCGTCGATCGACGCGACTTTATAGTACGATAATGCACTCGGATGCATGGATCAGCGATTGGCGTCCCCCAGGCTGTCTGATGTGACGATGGCTGCAGTTCCAGCCCTGCCATCACCCACATTTTCAACAATGGTGATGCCAGACTTTCAAGCTCATGATTTTAGCTGATCTGAAATCTGGTAATAGTTTGTAAAACGAGATGCTATTGGCGAAAACAATTAGAACGCTGTCTCATTGGCTGAAATGAATAACTCTGCTGAAATGGAAAAAGAAAGAACCACTTGGATGTCATTTTCCAATCCTTCTTCATTCGCAAAAGCAGCGCAAGTGATCAATCAATCGATTGTCGTGATGGCGGACAAGTTCAGCGGCCGCGTCTACGCCGGAGAGGACAGCGAGGACGACGAAGAGGAGGAAGAGAGTGCGTGCTACCTAACTGCGTATATGTACATGTGTGTGACTCTTCCAGCCATGCTCACGTTCCCTCTCGCTTTCGTATGTCATGTCCATCAGTCCAGTACAGCTTCCAGTACGGAGGCTTTAGCGCGTCGCAGTCCAGCTCGTCTTCCACAGCAACAACACCAGCATTCTCGCTGCCTGCCGCGCCGCGGTTCAGTGTCCAGGCGCCTGTAGCAGCAGCTGACGGTGAGGGTAGTGACGAAGACGAAGAGAGTGATGAGGACGCGCATAATGCTCTCAGTGTACCAACGGTGTCATCCGTCAAGAGTATCCCAGTGTCGATGCCCGCTGCAGTGAACGGAGAAGAGAGCGAAGAAGAAGACGAGAGCGAAGAGAAGCACGCGCGTGCGGACCTTGGCGATGTGCAGCTTGAAGAGGATACGAAGCAACTCCGCATCACAACAGCAGAGAGCGTGGATGCGCCGTCGCCTTTGCCGTCAGCAAAGAAGCGAGCAGCTCCATCGCCAGTCCCCATTAAAGCAGCATCGGCAGCAGCAGCGAAACCGCAGAAGCAGGAAATAGAAGACGACGACGCGCACTGGCAGCTCGATGGGTCGCTTGGCGACGGCGCTGAGGTCATGGGCGACGCGATTGTTTCGCGATTGCGGCCGTCGCTCGACGACTCCATCCACCGGATAGCAGAGCTCACAGAGAGCCAAGAGGTGCGCTTTTGTATGCAGACGCTACTTTGAGACTCACAACTGCGATGCTCACCTGCTGTCGTATGTTGCCGTGCTGTCCTGTATCCATCGAATAGCACTTGCTGCACTTGCTATCGACCCAGAATGCGAGCATCTGCTCGAGTGAGCAGATC
>JAASFO010000049.1:0-52764 GCA_023333815.1 Globisporangium recalcitrans
CGCCGCGGACTTCAACGGCAGCGTGTCGCTCAAGGCGACGTTCAGCGTCTCGATCCAGCAGCTCAACCTCAAGTGGTACTCGATCTGCTGGACCGACGCGATCCACACGCCGTTCACTTGTCCACCAGCCGTCTTCGACGTCGAGGTGGACCTCGCGATCGTCAAGCATCGGCAACTCGTGCTACGACGCGTAAAGGGTGCTGTACCGCAAGAGAAAGCTCTCGTGGGAAGTGGTGACTGCGGATGTAGTACCAGTACTCATGCAATGATCATCGAGGATGGAGAACCTGTCGCCACAGCTCAAGGTGATCAGTCAGTCAAAGTCGAATTGAGTCACGAATCTCATCAGATATCATTGCTATTTGATGATGGCAATCGTACTTAATGAACGCATAAGAGTAATCTGTAGACACTAATGAATCAACTCAACAAACAAAGAACGACCATCACTCTGTCCACCAATTTGTCCGACGGCGGCTCAGTCTGCGACTCATACATTCTGCGAGTCCAGTGTGACATAAGCAAAGCAAAGCAAGCGAGCAGCTCCGACGACAGCCGGCGCTCGCCCGAAAGAACAGGAGGGAGCGAGCGCTCGTGCGTGTTGTGTTGGACGCTGCTGACTGGCGTCAGCACGACGCAGCCAGCAGCCCAGTCAGCCGCGCACAATACGCCAGTTCAGCTTGCACCCAGCCCAGTGCCTTCCCGTGTGTGGGTTGCCAAGCTTATTCCTAGCCTGCCGCATTTGATTGAAGACACACTGCGAGAAAGAAGAGGAAAGAGAATGGCTCCAGTCGCGTCGTCTGCATCGATGTCGCCGCCGCCGCCGGACAACGGTGGGGGTACCAGCACGATGCAGCAGGAGCAGGAGCCTCAGCAAGAGGGTGAGGGTGAGGAGCAGCACTGTCAGATGAAGATGAGAGCGGGCGAGGAGACTACCACCAGCAACTCTTCGACGAGCAGCAGCAGCGTGTCGTCCCCTTCTCCCTTCACTTCCGGTTCCGCGGCGTTCAGTGGAAGCGCGTCGTCGTCGTCTTCTCTGCCCACCGAGTTCTCGCTCTCGGCGTCCGAGCTGCTGGCGAGCATGAGTCCGCTCTCAGCCACGATCGACGTGCCGCTGAATGTGTTTATGGAGAGCTACAAGAGCCGAGCGCAACATGCTCAACAGGATGAAGCGAAGCTACAGGTTGTGTCCCAGGAACTGTCGCTAGTGAAACCAGAGTCACCATCGGCACTGGGAAAGAGCGTGAGCCCCAAGCGAGAGCGCAGCATCAGCACCGCCATCGACGCCTCGTCGTCCTCTCAGCACGAAGAAGACTCGCTCAGCTCCGACTCGTCGACGGCCAAAAAGGTATTCAAGTGCACGTTCCCAGGATGCGGCAAGGAGTTCCACCTCAAGGGCAACCTCAAGCGCCACCAGAACATCCACAACGGCGACAAGAAGTTCCGGTGCAAGTTCTGCGGCAAGGACTTTTTGCGGAAAGCCGACATGGAGGTCCACCATCGCGTGCACACGGGCGAGAAGCCCTACAAGTGCAAGTTTGCAGACTGCGACAAGTGCTTCGCGCGGCGATCGGATCTGCTCAGCCACGAGCGCACGCATGCGTATGTACCTGCCTCATTGTTTGTAGTGACGATGGTGTTGCGGATCATTCACCTTGAGTTCTTCTATGCGTATGTGCGACTATGCAGGGGAACCAAGCCGTTTGCGTGCCTGTATCCTGGGTGCGGTCGCCACTTTGCGCGCAAGTTTGATCTGCAAAAGCACCAGCGCATGCACGACAACCACAGCAGCGAGTGCCAGAAGCGCCGCAAGATCTCGTCGCCGTCGAGTGACGACTGCAATTGCTGGCCGGCGGGTCCGATGGAGGAGCCTGCGAGTGGTGATCAGGGATCATCATCACCGCCAGTAGCTGCTGCTGGCATGGCTGCTACCCCGTCAACGTCGACAGCGCCTATGGCCATCTCTGCGCCTCGCTACCAGCAGCTCACGTGCACTCAGGACCACATCCACTCCCCTCCCGCGTGTTTTGCAGCGTTCACACCCGACCTGCTCGACAATTTCCTGCTGTCTTCACGAGAAGTCTTCGAGACGAAGCCGTACCCTGGCTGCTGTACATTTGACGCTGTGAGCGGAGAGTTCGCTGCTGGCCATTCGCACCACCACCACAAGCACAAGCACAAGCACGCCTACCCCAGCATCAAGCAGCAGTTTGAGGCTCTTGTGATCGAAGACGAGCACTCCAGCAAGCCAGAGTTCCCTACCGCAGTCTCCCAGTCCATATCCTCCATACAACAACCGCCACCACCAGCGACTAGCAGTAGTACCCCAGCAATAACAGCAAAGCGACCCCGCTCAGCCTCGGTGTCGTCCTCGTCGTCGTCGACTAACTCGTGCCCCATGGACGCCGAGCTGCTCAAGGACTATGCCAAGCACACGCCGTCGTGCGGCCACCTGTCGATCCTGCATGGCAACCACCGCGACTACGTGGTGAAGAACCACTTGGTGTGTCAGGACAGCGTGCGCGGCATCGGCGGAGGGGAGAACCACAGTGTGAAGCCCGCCAAGTGTCCTGTGGACGAGCCGCATCGCCCCGGATGCGGCCACTTGCCCGTGCGCCACCGAGACCACATCGACTACGTCGTGGAAGATAATTTATTCTGCCAGCAAGCAGCCGGGATGGTCGACGCCGGCGCCGACAACATTGAGCTCCTGGATGACGATTTCTGGGAGTTCTACGGCGCCATCGGCTCGCTCAACACCGACTGAGTTAGGCAGCTGGCTGGTGTGCTTGTTTGTGACTTGGTCGGACACAAGTGCAACAGCTCGAAAATGGCTCTATTAGTCTTTGCTTTGAATCGCGAATGGCCATGAAGAAACTTGGAGGTTCTTTATCAACAACACCTTGGTTCGCTAACCTTTTTCTGAACTATTTATTAGTCGTTCGGCTGATAGCTCATCTCCAACGCTCGACCATTTCTTTCAAAACCTACCACAGAGCTTGAATGGACCAAAACTCTCCACCTTCTCCACCAACAGCCTCCGAATGTTGGGATTACAGACCGACCACGAGGCGTGTGGCTTCGCCGTTGGCTGCGTTGCTGCGCGTGTGGGCCGCATTGCGGAACGACGGACTGAACGCCCACACGAGGCAGTTGAGCAGCCCCTGCGAGTAGAAGCAGGCTTCGTTCAGGTACAACCAGATCGACGACGGCGCAAACACGTTGAACGCCATCAGAAAGCCCACGAACGTCGGCAGCACAAACGCCACGAGCGTCACGAGCGTGCAGTAGAGCAGGTGCTTCGTGGCGCGGCGCTCGCTCTCCGACTGCTGGTGCTGCTGATAACTGCGCTGGTGTTGGTGGTGACTCGTAGCTGGAGTTCCAAGCTGCGCCTGCTTGCGCACCAAGTGCACCGCGACGGCAGAGACAAAGATCATCGCGCACGCGGGAAAGTAAAACAGGAACATGCGAGCCCACTCGGGGCTGTGGCCGCCCACGTAGCACATGCGGCAGGGACCAAACGCGTCGGGGAGGAAGCCAATCACGCCAGTGAGCACGGCAAAGAGTCCGCAGAACGCCGCGCAGGTCCACGTGATCACAGAGTACACGCGCGTGTAGTCGACGGTGCTCGAGAGGTTGCCGCGCACGGCTCGGATCAGCTCGAGCGCGATGCTGCTGCTGAACAGCAAGATCGCGGTACCCGTGAACTGCTGCACGCCCATGAGCAGCACGCAAAACACGCTGCTGTCAGTCGTGATCTGCTGCTGCTGCTGCATGGGCTGCGACGTGCGCAGCGCAATGCCCGCGACCCAGACCGAGGCGCTGTACACGAAATTGCACACCGAGAGCCAGAAGAGCAGCGAGAGCGCGCGCTTCTCACGCAGCTGCGGGTAGTGCCAGAACGAGCCAATGACAAAGGCCGAGCCCACGAGCGAGAGCCCCGAGACGAAGAGCACGAGCACCGAGTGCGAGTCCATGTCGTAGAGGTTGAAGCTGTTCTCAAAGAACGGCGTGAGCGCGCCACCGTTGCCATTGCGACCCGAGGCTCCACGTCCCAGCCCATTGCTCGCAGCATTGCCATCGCCCTTGCCGTCGTCGAGACCGCAGAGCAGCGAGTGCTTGGAGCACGCAAAGCCCACCTGCTTCTTCTCCACGTCGTAGAGCGAGTAGAACTTCTTCATGAACACGTCGCCGAGCACCCACATGTCCTGTCCGCTCGGCTGCACGAGCACAATGCACGTGAGCCCCACACACAGAGTGTAGTCTTCACCCTCGAGCACGTAGAAATGCTCACCGCCGACGCCAATGCGCATCGGCGGGAAGTCCTGCGGCGAGCACAGAAAGCACTGGAAGCCGTACTCGACAAAGCCACAGTAGCACCCCTGGTCCTGCGTGTAGGACGTCACGTCGTACAGGAAATCCAGGTACAGGTCGCTCGGAATGCCGATCAGCGACGTGCCCGAGTCCACAAACGCCACGCAGCCGCTCGCGCAGAGACTCGGGTTGCCCTCGCCAATCACCACGCTGTGCAGCTCGACGCGCCAGAACGTCCAGAGTCCGAACTGCGGGAGCACGTTCGTCATCTGCCAGTCGGCGTCGATCGCCTTCATGTACGCTTCGTCGTAGCCACCAATGTGCAGCTCCGAGCCGTTCGTGTTCGGCTCGGGGCTCAGGTAGAACGCAAACACCGAGTCCAAGTCCGGGTACTGCTCGAGCAGCGAGAAGAAGAGCGGCGGGTCCGAGAACGTCGCGAGTCCGTCGAACGCCATGCCCAAAAGCCCGTCAGCCTTCATCTTGGCCATTGACTCTTCTTCGTCGTTCACGATGCCCACGGTCGCATCGCGGACCGTAAAGTTCGCGACGCTCACAGTGTCGTGACCAAACTTGCCGCTCACTTTGCCGCTGCCGTACTGGACCGCGAAGCGTCCGTCGAGCTCTTTGCGGAACGTCGACGACTTGGCGGAATCGAAGCGCTCGTCGCCCGCGCACTCCTTGCACGTACCGCCGGGCACCCACAAGTCCGACGAGCCCGTGTCGAAGCACACGATGATCTCCTGCGGCGGGTTTCCGATCGTGATCGGTCCGAAAAACTGGAACTCCATAAAGTTGATCAGCGGCACGTGGCCAGCGGCAGCCAGATCCTGCGCGTCGTGCAGCCAACTGGAGCGTGTCGCCGCCTTGAAGTTGCTGCTGGAGCTCGCGACGCTCGAGTTGGACGGGCGGCGGCGGCGGCGGCGCTGCGTGGCGCTCGCAGCACTCATCACCTGCTGCAGGCTCATCGCCGCCGACGCGATCTTCTCATCACTCGACACAACGTCCTGCTTCACGCTGGTTCTCGTGCGGTGGTGCACGCGCAGCAGATCCGTAGCGCTGCGCTCGCTCGCGTGCGTCTGCAGCGGGACGCGGAGCAGCTCTGCCTGCGCACCAGGGAGCTCCTGCAGCAGCGTCGCCACAACCACCAGTAGCAGCAGCAGCATGGTCGCTGATCCCCCGCGTGTTCCGGCGCTCGACCTCATGTTTCTGTCTTCTCGCAGCTCTTGTCGCCGACTGCGAACTGAGACTGTGAGAGAGAGTGGAAGAGAACGATCGAGGGAGGATCGGTTTGTGGTAGATTCACCAGACAAACTCACAGAAAGAGGTGATGGAAGTTTGGCTTTTACCCATAAAGCTGTCCATCGCGCCACCAAATGCTGATATTTCTAGTATCGAAACTCTGCACTCTCGACTTAACTCAGTACTGAGAGACACAATCAGCTTGCCGTTTATGGACGCTTTTATGGATAAACAGCAATGCAGTCGGAATGATGCTAATCTAGTTCACAGAACCCCGAGCCCTGTTCCATAAAAAGAGCGAGTACTGTCATGGACTGAAATAGTAGACCTGCGTGCAGTATTGCTTGGCGCTCAATTAGTAGCCCACAAATACTAGAATGGACACAACAAGGTCGCTGCAACAGCCAACTACACCTTAGCACTACATCTCTTCAGCACTCCTTTCCCATTCCTTAATGCCTACGCGTCGTAGCACGTGTTGCCAAACTGCGACGCGAGCGAGCTCGTGATCACGTTGTTGAGCACGGACTTGAAGAGCTTCTGGAGCACGTCGACGACCGTGGTGTACACAGCCCCCTTCTTGTTCACTTCCTCGACCGAGAAGTTGAGCAGCTGCTTGCCGAGCTCCGTGATGAGCGGACTCGAGGTGCTAAAGTGCACACCCAGGTTCGCGATCGACTCGAACGAGATGCCCAGGTCCAGCACCGAGGCGCTCGTGAAGCGCTTGAGCAGACGCGTCAGCAGCGTGTCGAACTTGCTCTGCAGCGCGGCGATGAGGATGTCGCTGACCGTCACGTTCTTGCAGACGCTCGTGGCGACCCCCGGCGCGCACGCGACGAGGTTGAGCTCCGTGTTGGCGCTGAGCGACGGCTTGACGATCGAGATGTCGACGTCAATGTCCACGGTGGCCGGTGGGCACGTCGCCGGGTTCAAGATGTCGGTCCAGCAGATCTCGTACCACTTGTGGTTGAGCTGCTGGATCTGCAGCGTGATCGTCGCGTCCACGGTGACCGTGCCGTTGATGTCGGCCGCGACGATCACCGAGTTGGCCGACGACACGTTCAGGTGCTTTGGCAAAATGTTCTGCACGCCCGTGACGTTCAGGGTCTTGATGATCGGTGTGAGCTCGAAGTCGAGTCCGAGCACGGAAAACGGCACGACCGAGACCGCCGAGTTGGTCACCGTGATCGCCGACGGGATGTTGGTCTTCAGGAGCCCGGACTGGATCGCGAGGTCGATCACGGCGTTGAGCGACTTGATGTCCGCGGCCTTCTCGGTGAAGTTGAGCGGAACGCACGCCGGCTTGGTCGAGGTCTGCGCCTCGACGCCGAACACCGTCGCACAGAGCGCGGCGGCCGCAGCGCAGAAGAAGAACTTGGCCATCTTGCTTGCAGACTTGTGGTGGATCTCAAACGGGACTTGCTGCTGCTTGCGCTGAAGTGTGTGCGAGCTGGAAGATTGGGTTGTGAGCAGCTCCAGGGACTGCGACCGCAGCGCACATTGTCGCAAAGGGATAGAGATGGGATTGGATGAGATGGATGAGAGAGATCAAGGAAGAGCCTCACTGAGTTGCGAGAGCACAGTGGCATCGAACAAAAGCCTTTGCTTCAAGCTGCAAAAGTGTCTGGTCTGCGTCACGCGCGGCAGTCACAAGGAATGGGAATGATTCGATATCCAGTACCACCTCACGAGAGCAGAGCTTCATCTTTTCGCCAGAGTCCGTTCCATACTAACTCAAGATCATTGTGCAGTCGAAGCAAATAGTGGTATCAATGTCGTACGAATGTCGCTGCTGCGCGGTTGCGTGAATGTAACCCGACTGATGCTTGTCATTTTTCACGATCAGCTCACAAACAAGAAGCAAAGCCAGCACGAGATGACCGGCGCGACGAGCAACCCTGTGCGCTACGAGATCGCGAACGGCGACTTCTGCGGCTTCCTCAAGGGCTTCTGGAAGCGCAACCTCGAGTGGCGCCACTTCGGCAGCAGCTTCAAGCACCTGCGCTCCACCAACAACGTCGTCTTCATCGAAGAAGATCTCGACGCCGCGCACCAGCCCAACACGCAGTACGTTCGACGCGCAAACACTGCATGCACCGTGGCTGCATTGAATTGCACTACTGTCTGTATGCGCGCACGTGCTGCTGTTGTCGGTGGTGTACTCATATGTATTTGTGTGTGCTTAATGACAGGTTTCTCAAGTGGTCGTTTGGACGAACGCACAAGAAGCAAGATCTCGTCAGCGCCTACACCATCCAGGTACGAAAGTGCTGTTGTCCTGGTGCGCGTGCAGTGCAATGTTAACGCGTGAGTGTATCTGTGTATGTATGGATGCAGTTCATCCCAGACGAGCAGGGCACGTTCATGGAGTGGAGCTTTGAGGGCGTGACGTGCCACGGCGTGTTCAAACCCGAGTCGAGCGTCGCGATCTTCAACTTCTGTCTGCAGGAGTCCATGGTGACGATCACGTACCGCATCCTCGACGCCAACAGTACGCTCTCGCGCTCTACTGTGCATGCTCGGAGTCGCGTTGATTGGGAAAACTCACGGATGCGTTTGTGGTGTAGCGATGGCAGTGTGCATCGTGGACGTCGACAGCGAGCACACCCCGACGATCCAGTACGGCAACATGTACGTCTTGCTGCAGCAGCAACGCATGCAGCCCTACCTGTGCAAGTGGCTCAATGTGTTCCTGTTCTCTGTGTCGCGCGTGCGCAGGTATCGCATCGATCCGTCCAAGTACGACAAGGACACTGACGAATAGGTTTCCCAGTCATTGTTTTTCTCGAAGCACAATGCAGTGAATGAAGTGATCTCACCTGAGAGGTACTTTCGCCTTCACAAGAGGTGAAGAGACCCCGGTAGTTTCACTATCGAGATGGGCGATTTGAATCTCCGCCGAAATGTGTTTTCTCTGCAAGCATACAAATCTCTATACTATTCACTTTCGTCACTATGGAAATGCATTTCGGCGGAAGGAGTCGATTTGACGAATCTCTGCTGAAATGCATTTCCATAGTGACGAAAGTGAATATAGAGGTTGGATGAGCACGGCAGCAGTGGCGATCGGCGCCACGTTCGCGTGCGACGACGCGCTCGAGCAGCCGCTGCAGCTGCTTCTGCGAGAGGTGCTGCTGCTGCTCCTACGTTCCCTTTTGCCTCTCTATCTGTGTCATCTGTGCTGACTGTTGCACTGCGTTGCTCGCTCTTGTGCCGCTGCAGGCGGTCAAAGGGACCAACGCTCGCGTGGACGTCCAGTGGCTCCCGTACGGCAGCTCAGCGCAATTGAGCTCCTGGGCTTCTTCATTCCTGCAGCAGCGTAGACCAGGTAGTGACACTAATGCATCAGTGGATCTCGTCATCCTGCTGATCCGCATGAGCGATCTGGAGACTGCGCACCCGGAGCTCGCATCATCCCCAAGCACATCTCCGTCATCGCGGTCGTCCATTCTCGATCAATTGGTGAACGACTTGGCATTGTATAACGTGACAGAACAGCTCCCGCCATTGGTGCTCGTCATCACGCCATCGCCGCCAGCCCAGCAGCCCAAACACGCTAATGCAGAGCGCGAATTCCTGCAACGAGTGGGGTGTGGGAACTCGCCCTCCTCAAAGATCCTGTGCCGGTCTTCAACCCAGGTGCTCGATCTCTTTAGAGCCCACAATGACCCACAAAGCGTCTTCTACGACCGCAAGTCCGACCAGCTCAAGCACGCGCCGTACACGCAGCGCATGCTGAACGCGCTCAGCCTTGAGCTCTGTCGCCTGATCTGCCGAGTATTCCGCTCCTCGGCCAGCAAGAAGAAAGTGATTGTGCTCGACTGCGACAACACGCTCTGGGGTGGCGCGGTCGCGGAGGTTGGCGTGCATGGCGTCGCGCTCACTGAGGAGTTCTTGGATCTGCAGCGCTTTGTCGTCAAGCAGCAGCGAGGAGGGATGCTGCTCTGTCTGTGCAGTAAGAACGCCGAGAGCGACGTTGTGAACGTGTTTAAACAGAGGAAAGACGACATGGTGCTCCAGTTGCAAGAGCACATTGTGCTCGCGAAGATCAACTGGCAAGACAAGTCCGCCAACATCGAGGCGATCGCAAAGGAGCTGTCCCTGGGTACGGTACAGCTCATGCTCTGTTTGTAGAGCTTCGACTCTGTCTAACCAGTGTATGCGATCTCACTGCTTTCTCCTCTTACTTAGGTCTGGATTCGCTCATCTTTATCGACGACAACCCGGTCGAGTGCAGCGAAGTGGCGTCCAAGCTGCCGATGGTGGCGGTGATCAATGTCCCATCTGTTCCGATCTTGTCGCCAGGTTTCCTCGACCGAGAGTGGGTGTTCGACGACCCAATCCAGACGTTTGGTCAACAGTCTGGTACTACGAACGAAGACTCGAAGCGCACCCAGCTCTACAAGCAAAACCTGCAGCGCAGCCAGCTTTTAGAGGCGTCGGGCTCGCACAAGGCGTTTCTGAGCTCGCTTGGTGTCAAGATCGTCTTTGAAGACATTCTCGTGCCGTCCAAGGATACTGCTGAGGAAACCAGGGACGATGCTGCTGTATCGAGTTCGTCGCTCTCGAGAGTGTTGCAGCTTCACGGACGCACAAACCAGTTTAACATTGCAACTTCGTTCTCGAGAGCGTTGACGCAAGACCAGCTCGAGTCATATGCTGCATCGCCATCACCAAGCAACACTGGAACTTCAGAGTCGCCGTCCTCTGCTGCCTTCTGTGCGCATGTGACCGACCGCTTCGGCCACTACGGGCTTGTGAGCGCGGTTCTCTGTCGTCTTCTGCTCGGTGACGCCGAATTGTCAGCAGCAACAACGCGTGCTAGTCCTTGTCGTCTTCTTCAAGTGGACAGCTTCCTACTGAGCTGCCGCGCTCTCAACCGAGGCGTCGAGCACGCGATGGTCCGGAAAGTCGCCGAGATTGTAGAAAACCTGGGAACACAAAGAATCGAGTTTTCCTGGGAACCGACCGACAGGAACGAGCCCGCGCGGCTGTTCTTCTCTTCACTATCGGATTTCGCTTTCGAGCCAGCCAAGCGCAGCGACGATGGAGCTCAACAGCAATGGGCGGTTACCTCGAGAGAGAAGAAGCTCAGTTGGAGTGCTACATCCAAGGGCAAGTGGACAATCGACACGTGCAGAGCCGCGCAAGTTGCTTTCCTCAAAGTGGAGCAGAGCGAGCGTGAACCCAGAGAAGAGACAGGAGAAGCAACCAGACAAAAGAAGCGGCTGCACCAGTCTCCAGCAGTGTGGACGACGACGGTGCGAGCCGCACTCTGCCGTCTGGTGTCAAAGTTTGCTCGTGTTTTCCAGTCGATCGTCGTCAGAATCGCCACGCGCGTCCTCCCAAAGTGGCTGATGTCGTTCATTCACGCTCGCCTGCGCAACTCCAGCATCACCATTCAGCAGCAACAAATCACTATGCAGCCCGACCAAGTGGGGTTACAGCTTTGCCAGTCGTTTCGCGAACTCCACAGTCTGAACGCATTTGTCGCAAGGCACACAGCACTTCCGCAAGAAGAAGAAGAACCACTCGCGAGCCAGCCAAGTGGCGGCGAAGAAATAGTCGCTGCCACCTGCGAAGATGCAGTGCTCGACGAGCAAGAAGCCAGCAAGTTTCGCCGCAAAGCCCGGCACCAGACCAAGCTCGCGCTGCTGAACCACCTGAACGACGAGAACCCAGATGTGATTTGGTCTGCAAACGGAAAAGTTTCGGACAAGAACGCTGGCGGCAACACTCCTGATGGAGCAAATGGCACCATTGGCCAGCAGAGTATTGACGGTGGTGCCAATGTCGATATCGCTGGCGACTCGAGCGATATCCTCGTTCTCCAGCAGCATCTCCCGTGCTCAACCCCGCACTGCGAAGCCTCCATCCAAATGCAGAGCCAATGTGCGTTCCACCGATGCCGCACCTGTTGCTACAAGATCCAGCGTCTCGTGGCGCGATTAGAGCACAGTTCGCATGAGAAAGCGAGGCAAACCGCGCTCGAGGCGCTCGCGCAGCAGTTCCGTGTGGTTATCGACACTGCCGCCGTTTCTCCGCCTGTGGATGAATCTGGACTCTGCCCAGCGCACCAGAATGCAAGACGACGACAATGACACCTAGACAACTCAAGCGCGGTTGTTGCATATAGATGCATACAGTGCACGGAATGAATAGAACAGTTTACCTATCCACAAGACCAAAGCAGTCGGCAGTCGACTCGTCCTCGGATCCTACGTGGTGGCGACTACATGACGCTTCACGTACACTCGTCGGTGTCTGTATTCGACTACCGAAAACGGGTCGCTACGATCCGGGTGGTCCCAGACGTTGTTGTGATCTCCGTGCACGGCTTCGTACTTTGCCACCCAGAGACACGCCTTCACCGCGCGAGTAACCGGTCGGTGTCTTGGAAACCTCTCCTTCAATTTCGCTACGATGTAGCGCACGTCGGTGCGAGGTCGAGGATGGTGTTGCTGTTGCCCTCGCTGCTCTCTGCTGCTGCTCTCGTCTTGTTCTTCTTCTGCTTGGGTCTGATGGATCACTTCTCTGATGTACATGCGATGCTTGACTTGGAGGCACTTGATCATCTTCCGGTAGATCCGAACCAGCGCCGACTCGGCGATGCACTCGAGGTCCTCCTGGGTCACGACGCCTTCATAGCCGTTCAGGTTGCACACGGTCAGCGCCAAGCTCGCCAACTCGTGTGTCTCGAGGAACACGAAGAGCTTGACCATCACGACTTTCATGCTGTACCGAAAGTACTTGAGCACTTTCCGTCGCAATCGCAGCAGCGCACCAGCCTTGACGCGCAGCACGATTTCCACCTCGTGGGGCGTTGGGAAGTGCACGTGGGACGCCGTGAGCTGGACCTTCATCTGCTGGATCGCGTCGTCGATCATCGCGCTGGTCACGGAGAACGGCACTCGCGCTCGATTCGCAGCGTGGACGTGCGGCTGGACGAACTTTGTGAGGAACGTCTCGTAGCGGAGCAACAGTCCCGGGTGGCCGTACGCGAACTCGTTTCTCGCCCAGCGGAGCAAGAACAGTCGGTGCGCGGTCTCGACTTCCATCAGCGTCGGCACGATCACATTGGGGGGCGATGTCTTGTTGAGCGTCTCGACCACAAACGTGTAGATGTGGTTGATCGGCGCCTGCCGGTCTTTGAAAACTGCTTCTTCGATCAGGTTCACGTACAGCGGCAGCGCCATCTCGTGCTTCTTGGGCTTTGGCGGTGGTGCCAGTGACACAGTCGCACTCTGCGTGGCTTGCTGGTGCTCTTCTTGGATCTCGCGAGTCAGCGCGTCGTCACGGACAGCAGCTTCGAGCGCCGCAACAAGCTCCTGGTCCACTCCATTCGTCAGGCTCTCGGTGGTCACCTCGACCTGAACTTCGCTCGCGCCAATGGCGTTGGCGACCACATCCAAGCGCTGCATCACATGGCCAACCCCCACTTGTTCTCCGTGGAAAACTGGGAGCGTGTCGGACTGTGGCTCTTGTTGGTGGACAATGTGACGGAATGGCGCGTCGCGGAAGCTCTGTGCTGGTGCTGACGCTTCCAAAATACTTGCAACGTCTCTAGCTGTGAAAAAACTACAACAGAGCCGATCGTCACCGTACGCAGGTATGTCAAATAATCAGCGCACCAAAAAGGAGACCTGGCAGTCGATCAAACAGTGCGCACCAAAACGTACCTCTTGAACAACCGAAGGTGCTCTGGCTTCACCGATTCATGTGGCGCCTGCATCGCATCACACAGCGCCGGAACGATTGGCACATCATACCCGAACAGCAGCTTCGCAACTGCCGCTCTGTAGATCAGCGCCTCCATCATCACATCCCCATGAGCGGCATCCTCTTCTCCTTTCTGGCTCTGCGTTTCGATGACAATCGCTGCCACTTCGCTTGCATTGCACGGACGCGCAAAGTACACTCGCTTCCACCACGCTCGCGCCAATCCGATCTCCCGCAATTCCTTTAGCACATGCCTGAGTTCGCGTGCGTTCGACACCACTTCGCCTCGCATCGCGACGAGAAGCTCCGTGAGCTGCCGCCACAGCGCCAATGCGACTGCTGGCGCCTGGACAAGATAGAGGTCCCCTCCACATGCATCAACCGCTTCGAGAAGCGCGTGCACCAGGTCAGTCGAGGCGATCGACCCGGCGCTCGCGAGCTCCATGATCTTCTCGAGCGCGAAGAGCGAGGTGGGGTCGTTCTTGAGCCAGCTCAGGTAGACTGAGATCTGCGTATCCGTCGAGTCCGGGTAGTACATCTCCAGGAAGCCCGCAAGCTGCGCGCACCGCATCAGTAGAAGATCAAAGTGTGTTAGCCTTAGGTTAGGCAGTACTGAGTAACCTCACAGAACACTGCTGTGCACCAAGACGTACCATCTTCGCAGCGTGCGGGTCCGAGGCGTTCAGGTGGTAGAAATTCTCCAAGTAGTCGAACGCCGTGTCGATTTCGCCCACGAGAACCAGCAGTTGCACGTAAAACTCGGTGAATTGCGCTGATGTTGGACACAGCGACGCTGCGCGCCGCAACGCGCTTGCCGCTTCCTGGTAGAGAATGTGGACGCCGATCGACGTCTTGAAGAGGTATCTGCTCTCAATCAGCGACTCGATGCTCTGCTTGGATTCGGATAACTGAGACGACGAGGGAGGCGTCCACTGGTTGATCCGCGAAGAAGGCTGCTTGCGCTTCTTGCTTCTTCTGCGGGAGGCGTCGTACTCGCTGTCAAAGTCTTCCGTCTCGCTGGACTCCTTGGTTTCCTCGTCTTCGTCATCTTCCTCTCCCTCTTCGTCTCCTCCCAGCTCTTCTCCGCGCTTGAGCTTCTCGCGGATCTCGCTCGACTCGATGAACAGGAGCCAGTAGCACAGGATCCCAAAGTTCGCGAGCAAGCGCGGGTCTTCGTGGACATCGAGCTACATCCAAAGGTTTCCACAGTACATCGTCGTCGCGACCGAGTTAGTCCATAGATTGCCGACCGACAGCGATGAGATCAGGTCTAGATGCTAGTAAAAGTCACGTACGCTCTGGATCTCGTCCTTGTAGAGGTGGTAGGCTTCGTAGAACTCACCCTGGACGATGTAGAACATCCACAGTTCCTTCAGCAGCAGTCGTTTCTATCCAAAGAATAGACCATTCATGAGCTCATTAGCGCCGCCTACTTCACCATGTTAACGTAGCAGTATATGCAGTATATGCAGATGATCAACACGCAATGCACTCACATCCAGTCGGTCTTCCTGGATCGCCGCGAGGTAGAACTGCAGCAGATCGTCTCGGTGCTCGGGGTGGCGCCGCAGGATCTCGAGGCTGGTCTGCGAAACACACAAGAGCCACATGCATAGTGAGCACCTCTCTATGTGCATCACAGACTGTGCATTTTCAATCTGGACGCGCACGGTGTACCTGCACGCAGAGCGCGGACGCGAGCGTGAACCGATGGTAGAGCACCGAGAGCACTTTCGCAGCGCCTGCAAAGTCGCGCGCGCCGATCAGCTACATACCACAAACCACACCACAGAGTTCAGATGACCAGCGCTCCATTGTGCACACACCGAAAGAGCTCGTCATGACCATGCATGCACCACTGGCAGCAGGCTGTCGAGCGTGTTGCGCAGCCGCGTGAGCGTCCCCAACGCGCTCTCGCTGCGCGGCACTTTCCACTGGCTGTGGCGGCTGAAGCTCGTGGTCAGCAGCGCGCGCACCTGGCGGTCCCTGGTCTTGAGCGGCGGCGGCACGCCCACGAGCATCGGCCGTGGCACCTGTGCTGCAGGGGTGCGCTCATTGCTCTCGCTCTCGCTCTTGTGCTTGGTGTCGCCAGCCATTTCTGTTGTGCCTGTCAGCTTTCGATGAAGTTGGTTGATCATGGATGGGGCTACTAATGGGGAGGTTGAGAGTGTGCTTTTTTCATCCAACCAGAACCAAGTAGCTTATTTTCATCCGATCAAAACGAGCAATGATGGTTACTTGCTCTGGTTGGATGAAAATAGGAGTCTGGACGCAAAGAATTGTTCCAGAAACAAATCTAATACAAGGGTCTCTCCTATCCGTATAGCTGACTTCCGTTTAGTAGAGCCTCTTTCTCGAATAAATTCATGCACTTGAAGATCTCAAGGTTGTTGCAGCCTGCGATGGCACTAGAAACTGTATCATCTGTGCAGCTCTCGCTTCGATCCGGTGCAAGAAGAGCAGAATGTCGAAGTCGTCCGCAGAAGCCGCACTCTTCATCGCGATTGCTGTGTGTCCTTCCGTTCGATTCTCACGGAGCCACTGAGCCGTACGGAGCGACTCAGCCCAGCTCATCGCCCAGGCTGTACACCCCTCACTTCGATTCTCGTGCAGCCACTTGACGACGTGGAGGTGGTCGTTATGTGCCCCACAGTCCGTTGCCACGGCCGTACATCCTTCCGACCGATGCACATGCAGCCATTGCACCATCTCGAGATGGCCAGCGCCAACGCACTCGTCGATCCAGCCGATAGTAGTTCTCACTTGGGGAAGCGCGAGGAGCAGCTTGACCATTTCACTGCCACAACTCCGAGCTGCGATTTCATGTGTTCTCACTTAAGGGTGAACAAAACAAAAGACAGCAAGTGTTGCCTGCTTACAGTATTCTTGATGCTCGAAAACCTCATCAAGAGGTAAGAGTACCTCACCGCATCACTCCTTCCCCGTCCTGCTTCGGATCTGTCCGCATGGACTCTTCCTTCTCAGTCTGTTCTACGAGAGCGTGGTGCCCATTGGCTGCGAGCTTGCTCCAGGAAGGCTAAAGCGTACATGTATCGCTTCGGGTGTCGTCTGCAGGCGGCCGAAATTGCGTCGAAATCAATTCGCTCCGGGTAATTCGCACACAGCCATTGGAAAATCTCGAGGTGACTGCATGAGATCGCGAGTGCAGCTGTCTTGTCCGTGCAGCTCGCAAGGTTGTTCGCGTACAAGAAGAGCAGCGTGTCGAAATCCCCATGTATAACTGCAGTTTCGGTCGCTAGCGGCGTGCATCCTTCACTCCGGTTCTCATAGAGCCACTTGCTCACACTTAGCGAGCCAGCATTGTCCATCGCTTTTGTTGTGCACCCCTCGCTCCGGTTCTCGTGCAGCCACTTGACGGCGTGGAGGTGGCCAGCAGCGGCTGTGTTGTTCAGTGTATGGACGGTGCATCCTTCCGATCGATTCTCGTGCAACCACTGCACCACCTCCATGTGACTGCTGGATGCTGCCCAGTCCATAGCCCACATCGTGCACCCCTCCGAGCGATTATTGTGCAGCCACTTGACTATCTCCAAGTGGCCGAAGGAGGCAGCTTGATCCATCGCTAGGGTTGTGCAGCCTTCCGATCGGTTCTCGTGGAGCCATCGCACGACCTCGAAATGACCATTCATTGCCGCCTTATCCATGGCGAACGTGGTGCAGCCCTCGGTGCGATGCGCATGCAGCCACTGAACGACTTCGAGGTATCCATTGACAGCAGCTACGTCCATTGCACGCGTCGTGCAGCCTTCGGTGCGGTTCTCATGAAGCCACTTGACCACATGGAGGTGACCGTACTGGGCTGCTCCATCCATGGCTTGTACAGTGCATCCGCGGTTGAGATTCTCATGAGCCCACTGCACGATGCGAAGGTGACCAGCGGTTGCAGCGTCGTCGATCCAACTCACGGGGTTTCTTGACAAAGGAAGCGTCTCGAGCCACTTGACCATTTCGAGGTCGTCCGTTTGGCACGAAAACGTTCCTCGACGCCGCTCGATCGGCTCGATGGTCCTGTTCTCACTGAAGAGATACTTTGCGACTTGGAAGTGGCCATTCAAAGCCGCATTTACTTTCGCAGTCGAAAATACAATGGAGGAAGGCGAGACTCCCAGCTGACCGCTCCGCTCATACAGCCACTTGACCATCTCGAAGTGGCCGAAATTCGCAGCATGACCCAGTAGGTCGCCAACGAGCGCTGCACCATCCTGATGCAGAAGAGCCCACTGGAGGACATCGATATTTCCACTCTCAACCGCAAGTTCAGCGATCTTCACGTCCCAAAACGCCAGTCTATGGTTCGCAAAGAACCACTGAAGGATCCGCAGGTTTCCCAGCTTTGCAGCTTCTTCGATGGCTTTCATGGGGATGACTGAGGGACAGTACGCCACGCAGAGCCACTGGACGATCTCCAGGTAGTCGTTCTTCACCGCGGCGACGAGTCCCTTTGAAGCGATGTGCGCCTTGTAGAACGGATCCATGGCAGGCGATTCACGAGCAGCAAGACGCCTCAACAACCGCAGCTCATCACGCCCGCTTGATCGATCGATGCTCCAAAACTCAGGTGTGGCGAAGTCGAGGAACCCGCTAATGCAGTCCACGACGTGGGGCAGCGCCACAACGTCGCTGTTCTTGCGGCACACAGCGGCAGCGGACACGAGCGGAGGCGGCTGGTTCGAGGGAGGTGTCTGCATACTGGGAGTGTCTTGACCTGAGGCAGCCACTGTGTCGAGCTTGTGAGCGAAATGGAGACTGACAAGGTCTATTGTGCTGAGCGGGGACTCTTTGGACCCGATTTTCTGAGCTGACTGTGTGTCTAGGAATGCTGCCTTTCATTCCTGAGTTCAGTTCTCATTGTGGTCCACATGACAATAACGACAAACAGAATCAAAAGCTCATCTACTGTGATCACGCGTCAGCCCTTGCTTTCGTCTGCCTCGACAACACCAAACACCAAACGTTATGTGGCGAAGAGATACACGTGCAACTCTCTTCGCCCTCGTCAAATCGTACACTTCAAGCAGCGCATGCGCATGAGCTGTACTGTACCTATAAAGAGTCAGCGTGGCACCGCTTTCGGTGATGAGCAGCTTGTGCGCGCTGTATACTTGCACTTCGCGCATCCTGAGATGAACGTCCATTCAATTTGGATGTCACGCTCTGGGTGTTGAGCAAGCGCTTAACCTCCTCTTACGACCCTCACGTCCGCTAACAACCACGTTTCCCTTTTGGAAGTTGAAGTTGCGGAATGATGGTCATTGTTGCGATTGTTGCTTTCCTTCTCAGTGCGGCCAATCCAATCAAAAAGCTGCAAAGTCATGGGGTTGAGTGCGGAATCGCAAGACGACGACATGGTGTGCTCGCACGACGACATGGTGCTCTCGACGGTAAGAATTGGTGTGTGCGTGCTTGCGTCTATATGGTTGCGTGCGTGAGGATGTGTACGCGTGCGCGTTTGTTGACACGCACTTCGTGCTGGTCGACAGGTGGAAGAAGGGAGCGAGGAGAGTCAAGCGTTCACACAGAATCCTCCTCTGAACGAAGAGCAGTGCGGAGAGGATGACGACGATAACAGCAGCGATTGTGAACGAGCAGCAGAGCGACGTCGCGACGACACCAACAGCGATGCGGACGGCAATGGCGGAGAGGAAGGCTGCCAACAAGCTCACCAGTGTCTCGCATACGATGAAGAGCAAGCGAGTGCAGATGAGAGGACGCTGCAAGACGAAATACAGTATGCGCAGCAAGAAGGAGAAAGGGATGAAGCAGCAGATCATGCAGGTGGAGCAAATCATCTGGGAGAGGATCATGATCAGCAAGCAACCGACTATGTGGGTCAGTGCCACATGCAGCTGGAACATCTTCGCAAACGTAAACGCGAGCAAGAGGAGCACGTCGAAAATCTCGTTGAAGGTCCGTGAAACTTGCTCGAGCAACATCTTTTGTGAGATGTGTGTATGTTCATGACTGATTCGACGCTTGTGTGTTCCAGCAACGTTTGCTCACATCGACACGCTGGTCAACACCTTGATGAGTACAATTCAAGAGTGCCATGCAGCTTCCCACAACCGTTTTGAAATTGCCGACGCGAAGGTCGCACAGAATCTCCAGTTCCACAACCGAGTACGTGTTCAACCAAATAAGGGGTGATCTGGGTGTGAATGTGCGAACAATAATCCCAACCTTCTGCAACATGACAGATGGAGAAGAAGCTGCAGATGATTGCGTCAATTTTACTAGAGGAGAGCGGGAGTACGCAGGAAGAAGAGTGAGTCGAAGGAAGTGTATGGTCTGACGTCCAGGGTCAAAACCAGATCGATCGTCAGCGTGGATAGTGCAGAGAGATCATTGCGATTGGGTCCTTCGTTCCACGGCTGTGCCTGATGTGATTCTTTCGCGTGCTGGGATAGACTCGGATGTCTTCAAGGTGATCGACTGCGCAGTTTTTGCACACCCGCGCGCAAGTATTCTTCCGATCGATTCTCATGCAGCCACTTGACGACCTCGAGATGTCCATTTTCAGCGACTCCGTCCATTGCCTTCGTCGTGCAGCCCTCGCTTCTGTTCCCATGGAGCCACTTGATCACATGAAAATGGCCGCGCGCTGCTGCGTCGTCCATAGCTTTTTCTGTGCATTCGTCGACCCGAGGTTCTCATGAATCCATTGCAGCATGTCGAGATGCCCAGCCGCAGCAGCCTCGTTGATCCAGCCGACAGTGCATCGGGCTTCCGGAAGAGTGTGAAGCCACTTGATCATTTCAAAGTTACCGCTCCGACAAGCGATGCAGAGGCGCCTGCCGCGATTCCGCTCGAGCGGACAGCCATGGCTGAAGAGAAACCGCACAAGCTCGACATGCCCGGCATAGATCGCATGCAGCAGCGCGTGCGAGTTCGAGGGGAGTTCTGAACCATCTCCGACTCGCTGGCTGTTGCGCTCGTGCAGCCACTTGACTGTCTCGAATCGACCGTGCATTGCAGCGCGGGACACCAGCTCGCCATCCAACAGCTCTACGGTTGTCTCAATGTGCAGAAGAGCCACTGGAGGACAGCGAGGTGACCGTACTCAACCGCAACACCCGCAATACGCCGTCCTCACAGCGCGTTCTCGTGGTTTGCAAAGAGCCACTCGAGCAGCTTCAAATTGCCCAGCTTTGCCCCTTCGTCGATGCCTTTCATGAGGCTCATAGACAGGCAGTACTCCAAGCAGAGCCAGCTCACGATCGCACGATTGTCGATCCTCACTGCCGCAAGGAGTCCTTTTGAGGCGACGAACTCTTTGCAGTCCTGGTCAACATCTGGTGAGCTCCACCCACGCAGTGTGGCAGCAACACGCACAGCAGTCGGAAGTCGTCGCGTTCACATGCTCGCTCGAGGGTCCACAACTCGGGCGTGGCGCAGTCGATGAACCCACTGATGCGCTCGACGGCATGCGGCAACGCCTCGACGGCACGACTGCGACACACGACGACGGCCGACGTGAGCGGAAGAAGAGAAGGCGGCGGCGACGACGACGACGATGGTGGATCATGGACGGATGGCGCTGGCGACTGCGTCAGCGTGCTTGTACGCGTGGATCGCGCTGTGGGATCGGTCATCGAATTTGGTTGGTTGGTTGGGCACGCGCGGAGGGATCGTCTGGCAAATTCAACTGTGATCCTTGATTTCAAGCTTAGCGAGGTATCGTCTTCAATCTGAGTCAGAAAAGGCTGAAATGGACGTTTTGAAGTTGATTTTCCCACCTCATTTTGAAATGTGATGTATGTCACTCTTCCGAGGATCTCTCGAACTTCACTCTCGAACTTTGTTTTTCTCTTGTCCTTCTCGAAAACCTTGGAAACCTAGGAAAACCTGGTCAGCTGGATGCATCTGGGCATCAGCACAGCCTGACAGATTCGAGACAGCCATGACAAAGCGTGGGATGATCTGGCTCCCACCCATTTCCGACAGCAGAAAATGGTACGCGCCACTATTCTACCAATGTGAGCTTTTTTCTACGTTTTTCATCGTTGACAATCTTCCAGGAAAAAAAGTGGATGGCACTCGAGCGAGGTTCTTTCTGTATTTTTAGATGTCCACAAAACCTCAAAACCAAAATGACCATTCTCTAAATGTGTGCAGAGCTCAACTGGCAAAATCAGCAAAAGCAGCTGGAGTCTGAAGCTTCTTCTTTCAGATCAGCTTTTCTGACTCAATCTTTCGCATGGAAAGAAAAAATGGGCTCTTACTCTCTGCTTGCGCCATCCAGCAACTCTCTGAACTCCTCACATGGCTCTTCTTTCCTCACTGGACGCCACGTCCAGATCTGTGCGTTTTGTGGTCTGTGTGGTGAGTGGCCGCCTGCTCATGTGTGGACGGCTGTACGATCCTTCACAGCCGCACGCCCCACACACAACCGCATTTGCGAGCAACACCACACAGCAGAAGCAGCGCCGATGACGTCCTCCGCAGCAACCTCCCAAGCGCCGACCCCAAGATCAGCTCAGCCGCTGCCGCCGCTCGCGTCTGCAGTCCTCGTTGTGGGCCGAGAAGCTCAAGGAAGCACCGTCCCGCTGGAGATCGCGGCGCTGCCGCACGTCGCCGCGCTCGTGAGCGAGTTCCTCGACTACAGCACCGCGCAGCTCTGGAGCATCTCGCGCGCGTGCGAGTGCAACTTCATGACGCTGCTGCCGCGCCTGGCAGCGCGCGAGGCGCAGACTGCGGTTCCGGTGGACGAGTACAAGAAGGCGTTTGAAGCCGGGAAAGGACTCGTGTTCGCGGTCAAGTGCGACAGCATGGCGATGGTCCAGTGGCTGCACGCGTACTGCCCAAAGGCGTTCACGCGCAAAGCCATGGAAGTCGCAGCGAGCGCCGGCAAGCTGAACATGCTGCAGTGGATCACCGACAGCTTTACGAGCGTCAGCTGGAGCCCGATCTTCGCAGAGCTTGCAGCAGAGAGCGGGCACGTGGACGCTCTCGAATGGCTCTGGACGCACCCGAAGAGCTCGGCGGAGTCACTTTCCGAGCGCAGCGTCATCCAGACGATGGAGTACGCAGCGACGAACGGCCACTTGAGCGTGGTGAAATGGCTGAGTGCGCACGAAGAGAAGAAGATCTGCAGCGGCGCACGCCCGTTCTCGAATGCGCTTGCCAAGGCGATCCGCTACGGCCACCTCGACGTCGCAAAGTTCCTCTTCGATCTGGACGCTTTCTCTCGAGGGATGACCAGCGACGCGTATTTGCTGGACCTCGTGGTCGATAACCGAGACGCGGCGACGGTCCAGTGGCTGCGAGGGCTCTCCCAGACACAGCAGACGCAGCCACAGACGCAGTCGCGAGTCATCGTGGTCGGACAATGAGCGAGCGAGATGGTATGAATGTTGAGATGGAATGAATGGCCAAAAAGATGTCGTTCCGAAGAGTACTGATAATAATAATGTAAATACATCGTAAATATTTCAAATTGGAAAAATGAAAATGCTTCGTGCTTATAAATAAGTCGATCAAGGATACTCCAACAGCTCAGAGCTGGCTAATAATAAGGATCGCCGCGTGTCTCTGACACTCTTCATGCTGCATGAGATTGATTCACCACTGCGCTCTATCAGCCATCGCTCTCCATCGGCACCTTGATAGACTTGCGCAATGGAGCTCCACGCTCCGGCACCAGTCCACGAGCACCAGCAGCAGCGGCTCCAGCAGTTCCTGGCGCTCGAGCACCAGCTGCCCACCAAGCCCCCACTGCGCGCGACGAACGATGTGTCGGACATCCTGGGCACGAGGCTGCTCCTGAAAGACCACATGTTTGTGAACAAGTCGCACTTCTACGACGCGCACGACATCTGCGGCTCAGTCAGCAAGGAGCTGCACCAGAAGAACTGGCGGATAGGTGACGACGACCGCTTCAAGCAGCTGCCGATCGAAGGTTTGGTGGCTTGGGATGCTTGAGTTTCGTGGATAAGCCGACTGGGAATGGGAGGGCTTCGGGCTACAGGAGGCTATCCTGATACTTTTGATACTCAACTGGTTGTGTGAATCCCTCCTGCATGTGTGTATGTATAGGCTCAACGTCGCGGCTATCGGGGTTCAAGACTGACCGCGTGTGCAACCCGCTGGCGCCAGACTGCAAACTACCGAGCTTCACGAGTGCGCTGCTGATATGTAGGACAAACTTTGAATGTATCTGCGCGCTCTGTCGCTCTCTATGCGCCATTCATTCTCCGAATGAGAAAACGGCATGGTTGAAGTTCGAAGCTGAACCTTTTCCTCTCTTAGCTGGCTTCACTCACTGTCGTAAATTGTCTACCTTGTGTGTATCCTCCGACTTCGATTCCCGATTCGCAATTCCCCAATCCCAAAACCAGCTCGTGCCAAAGTTCCTGCGCGACAGCTATGTCGTGACAGACATCAGGGCACGTCCAGCAAGAAGAAAATCGTGGAGCATCCTCGCGACCCCATGAGGCTGGTAAACATCTCGATTTGGGGGACAGCCTAGCCTACCTGATACTCAGCTCTCAGGAGTTCTTCTATTGAGATTGGCTTCTAATGGGACAAGTGGACTTTCGCATCTCTTCCAGGACGACATCCCTGAGTCTCAAGCCGGGTGACTCCCGCGCAACAAGCGCAGCCTTCGCGAGCACCCGCCGCGCGACTACATGAGCGTCGCAGACATCACCAACGTCGACTTTCGCTCCAGTCGCATCACGTACGCGAGCATGAGCTTCGCATGATGAAACATCGCCCTCCAAGGTTCTGAAGCCTTTTCTACTTGCCGCTTTTCACATGTCTCCTGAAATGCTAGGAACGTCCTGAATCCGGTGTGCACGGTGAACGGCATGACGCACCAGGACGACGAGCTCAGTCGCCCGATGCCCCAGCACCGAAAGAAGGACAAACCATCCTGCGCGCTGCAGACGTCCGACATTGAGGTATACTGCTCAACAATCGGCTCCGAACTAGGATCATGTGCTTTTTGTTTTGTTTTTTCGAGCCAACTAACCTAGGTCTGGAATGTGTTCCCTTCTGTAGGGTGCGAGTTGTAGCGATCCCGCGAAATCGGTCGTCGCGGGCATCGTGAACGAGAATCGGCGCAATTTCCGCGTGATTAACGCAACGGACGACATTGTCGGCGCGAAAGCTGACACATTCCTGCACAGCATCCGCAGCAACCGGCGCGCGGACCCGAATCTCCCAAACTACACGTCGCTCGATGGCCAGAAAGTGGACTCGAGCGCAGTGTCCGTGGGCAAAAGCATCGTGTTTGCGGACCTCATCAAGGAGCACGACATTGTCTGGAAGAGAGATGACGAGAAGAAAGATCGAGCCTATGTGGTCGTGAGCGTGGGGGACATCGGGCTTAGCGGACACCACGCTGCCTCGGACAAGAAGGAGAAGAGCGGCGGCGCATGACGCTCCACAGCACCGACGCCAGCTTCAGATACTATTGGAAGCTCGGGGATGGCGCCATCGCAGCTTACGAACAGTGCTCGTCGCAACATGGGCACGCCGGAGGTCAAGGGCAACAGTCGCTTGACGCCTGCAGAGAAGAAACAGGTGATGAGTCGACAGGAGGAGATCCGCCTCGTGCGCGAATTGACTCGATTTGTATGATATCGACAAGAGATAGAGAGCGATACACATAAGGAGATCGAAAATGTATAGAAACCCCATCCCATAGGCGCGCACTTTTTGATCTTGATTCCTGTGCAGTATTGTGTGCACCAACGGACATGGCGCTTTCCCATTGTTTTCTGAATTCCGTCGCAGCCTGATCCATACCAAGCAAGACGCATCGGTACTTATGTCAGATCAAACATGTCGTCGTCCGCAACCACTGGAGCTGGTGGCTGTTGTCGCGAGGGTTGAGCTGCAGGAACAGACGAGTGCCCAGATGCGTACGAGGACTCGGTCGCGGTCGAGTGCTGCGAGTTGAACTCTTCCTCGGACGGCATCGCAAACTCGAGCGAGTCAAAGTCGAACGCCGACGCGCCGCGAGCGTCACCTGCTCCAATCGCGACGGTTGCTCGCGCCGCAGTGTCGTCGAAATCAAAGTCTTCCGTGACCTCAGATGTGTCGTATTCGGGAACAGCTGGGGCTGCAACTGGTGCTGGAGCGGCAACTGGGGCAACGCGCACTGGCACTGGCACCGGGGCTGGGGCTTGAACTGGAGTCGGCGCAGGAGCTGGAGCTGGAGGCTGTGGGGGTGCGAATGGATTCGATGCTGGAGCTGCACGTGGCTGCTGTGCACGCTGTTGGCTCTGAGTTCGGCTAGCATTTGCAGCAGGCGTCGGTGCAGCGTGTGGTGCAGCAGCAGCAGCAGCAGCGCCACTGCCGTAGATCGTGAGCTTTCTTGAGATTCGCGAGATCTGGTTGTCCAGGAAGCTGAAGCCCTGCTTGCGGATCGTCGTCTGCAGCAGCTCTTCGTTGCCCAGCTTGTACGCGCGCACGAGATCCTCTGCCAGCGCGCACTCGTCCGAGGACAAGTACACGTCCTCCTGGAGCTGGCGCATGTACGCCTTGTCCGCCGCCGCGATGTCCCCTGTCGTGAGAACAAGCACGATCTCGCTCAAGTAGCACTTGTGCACATTCGCTTGTTGGTCGATCTGCTTAAAGATCTCGACCAGTCTCCCCAGGAGCTCCAACGCGTCTTGGTACATTGCGTTCTTCACAAAGAAGCCCAGGGTCTTGCGGAATGGATCCACCGCGAAGTGCGGCTTGTCCTGCGCCTCCATCAGCGAACACGCGCGCGAGTACAAATCCTTGAGCTGCTTCATGTCCGCCATACCGTTCTCTTCGCAGCACGCTGCGCCTTTCATGAGCGCCTCGGCGGCTTTGCCCAGCTCGCCCATGTCGCCGTAGTTGCTGCTCGCCGCTTCGTACGCCTTCTTCACCTCGGCGAGCAGCGCGAGCTTGTCGCCCCCGCTCGCGCGCGTGTCCTTGATCTGCTGCACGGCCACCTTGGCGACGTTCTCGTAGTTCTGCGCAGCGCGGAAGCTCGACTTGTTCTTGATCTGCACGCCCGCGGCCTGCGTGAACACGCGCTTGGCCATGTCGTGGTCCCCGGCAGCGCGATACGCGTCCGCCGCCTTCTCGAGATGCGGCGCGGCCGCGAGGTAGTCGGGGTTCCAGCGCAGCATCGTCTTCACGAGGTACTTGTCCGCCTGCTTGAGGTTCTCCTCCGCCTCCTTGCGCTTCTTGGCCTGCAGCGCGGACGACATGATCCCCTTTGGTATCGAAGCTGCGAGAGTGCTGCAGATGACGACGATAGCGAGCTCTTCAATACTGCGACGAAAGTGTCAGCTTGTGACTGCTCTCTTCTTTGTGGCTGCTGTTTAGCGTGGTCCTCATACAATCAGTGAAGTCAGCAATCCGAATAGTGCGATGTGTGCTGTATAGTGTGGCCACGCTACTTTATTTTGTGACAGTGCATAGTGACGCAAGTCAGTCATTCAAGTGAGGTTGTTTCAGAGGGATGTTGCTGAAAGATCTTGAAAAGCTGCGATCTCGAATATCAGGCAGCAACAATATCAACCAAACGAAATGGTGCTGGTTGACGAGAAGGTGGCGTGTGGGGAAGATGCGCAGAGCAGTGGAGACAAGTAGAGTGAGGTACTAGCTGCGCCATTCACTCAGCGAGACGGCGTTGACGCCGACGATGCCAGCCCCCGCTGCACTCGAACAGACGCTCTGGTGGACAGCGAGACAGTGGGACTGATGCGAACGAGAACGCCACCAATGACGACGAGGGCGAGGGCGAGAGGCACCGCCGCCTCTGGCAAAGACACGGAACCAGCGCGTGTCGAGCACTGACGCCTCCGCCGTCTACACTATGCAGAAGAGCCTTTCGGTGTACGAGGTGACGCTGCGCAAGGACGTGTTTGGACTCGGGATCTACTTTACTGACGCTCAAGGGAGTGCGATTGCGGACCCGAAGCTGCCATTCTACCGCCTGCCGAACGAAGTCGTCGCCCGGGGAGGCAAGCGGACTGATCATGCCGGGCGACGTGCTGCGCGCGATCAACGGACGCGAGTTGCAGGGACTGCCGTTTGCGTCGATCGTCGAAGAGCTACGCTGCATCCCCATCGGCGACGCCACACTCGCGTTTGAACGGCCATTTCCGCTAGTAACGCTCGTAGTACAGTCAAATCAAGCCAGTGAAGCAAATCGCCGCCAGCGGCAACCAAGCAACCAGGGAGAGCACCAAGATCGTGATGAGCAAGGGCAAGAGAATGGCGAGCCAGGAGTCAACAACCAGCTGGAGCGTCTTCCAGCGGCTGAGCTCCACCGCAGCGTCCATCACTGGCGTGTCTGGAGCTACCTCCATAGCAGCACTGGAGGTCGCAGCGCTCGAGAGCCTGCTTGCAGAGATAGAGGGAAAGCTGCAGACTGCGGAGGAAAACCTCGAGCGCGAGAAGAAGTGCCGGTTCCTGTCGGAGAAGAACATTTTGTACCGCAACGAGCTGCTGCGCCTGAGCGAAGAGAACGCGCTGCTGCGCTACAAACTGACCAAGGAGGAGAGCGTGCGAGCGCAGTCGGAGGACTTTTGCCGGACTCAGCTCCACCTGGCGATCTGATGAATGAATCGGCAAATCATGGCTAAGTCTGGATGTCGATGTTAATTTAGGCTGGTGGGCTCTACATTTGCTTTCTTGTACTACTAACCTTGTTGGTGTCGGAATGAATTGAAGACCAGGCATTTATTCGCTTAGGCACACACCAAGAACGAACGTGCGTGAGAGTGAGAGTGAGTGACGTGCTTCAGTGACTGACAGACAGATGACAGCTTCACCATCAGCATCACCTTCAGTAGCTCTGAAGCTCGGAGCCGAGGAGGAGCTCAACCGGATGGACGCGATCGTCGAGGACAACCTCTGCGGCTTGTACGTCTGCTCCATGTCCTCCGACGTCGACCTCACGCTGCGAGACGACCTGGCAGCGAACGTGCAGGACTACTTGAGTCGCATCGTGGACGAGCTCCACCTCATCAGCCGCTGGACCGCAGACTGCTGTCGATTCATGCTCGTGTGTCAGGAGAAGCAGAACAGAGAGCACAATCACCGGCGCGTCTCAGGACACGAAAAGATGCTCACAGAGGCAGCAAACTCGCCGCAGAACCTGCTCTTCCAGACCGATCTCGAGCTGCTGCGACAGGAAATGCAGCGCTCACACCTCGAGATCTACCAGCGGTGCGCGACCAACACCGCCTACGAGCAGAGCTCCTTCCGGACCGAGCACGACGAGCAGCTCAACGAACTGCAGAGACGATTCGGCGACAAAATCCGCTTCTTCACGCAGCAAACGATCGGGATCATTGAGCGACACCACGGCGAGAGCGACTTGGGAATGAAGAATATCGAAACGAGCGTTTGCCTGCTGCAGAAACAGCTCTCGGACGACCAGCAGAAGCTGAGCAGAATGAGGATGAGAAGGAGACACAAGCGTCGACTCGGTTTGCGACAACACCAACAGCGCAGCCAACTGCTCGACCCTCAGTCACAATCGACAACATCTCTTCTAAATCAGCGCCAATGTCACAAGGAGTCCCAGGTGCTTCGCCTCGCAAAATCCAAGCGTCAAGGTCAGTCCAACATGACGGCAGCAGCAGCAGCAATGCCTCTTCTACTCTCCTGCGCTCGCCAGCAGCTCCTCCGCGACCAGACTCAACACGCGGGCGATAGACAAAACCTCTGATCAAGCACCATTATCGACAACAGCAGCACATGCATGTGGAGTGTGTGATATGTACAAACCAAACCTGGGGATTATGGCCATCTTGGCTTTCTATCTATCTGGATCAGCAGGAGATGACGCTGCAGAGGTTCTTCCATCGCGGCGGCTCGACGTTCGCCTTCGCGGTGCTGCTCGAATAGGTCCCCAGATCCTTCACCCAGAGCGCAAACTCCTCCAGGTTGCTCTTCAGACGATTGTTCACGACTTCGTCCGGACTGTCGTGGACATATGAAACACACGCGTATTAGCACCGCAGCATATGAGCTCAAGCAACCAAACAACAAGGCAGCACTACCTCGAGATATAGTCCACGTAAAATATGTAGTCCCTACAAGAATATCATCGTGAACACCAAGAGCACGATCAGAGTTAGGCTATATAACCAGCAGCTTCAGCAACGAGCACAATGAAGAACGCACCAGTGATGTGTCTCGGACGTAAACAGCGAGCCCGCGGTCGCCGCTGGTCGGCTCTCGATCTTGATGATCATCAGGTTGCGCAGCGCGAACGCCGCGACGATCTTGAAAAGCGCCTGCGCCTCATTCGGCACGGCGATCACGACGCTCGACTTCTTGCGCACGATCATCGACGAGCTGAGGCCGAGCGGGAGCGGCTTGGCGTCCAGGCGGCCGAGGATCATGTACCGCGTCTCGTTGTTGAGCTCGTTGCCGACACCCTTCTCGAGCACTTTGAGCCCATGGGCGGTCGCCGCTTTCTCGCTCGCGATCGCCGCGACGTTCTTCACGCCCTCGTGCTTCACGATCTGGCACGCGCCGGCGCTGTCCCATGTCGCCTGGCGGTCGATGATCATGCCGATCTTGCGCTCCATATCGCAGACGAAGTCTTCGCAGTGGTCGAGCACCGCCGGGTGCGAGAGCAGACACTGGATGTCCTCAATCTTGGTCTCTGGCAAAGTGCACAGACAGAGCTCCTGGACGCACGCGATCTCGCCCACGATCTTCAAGTGGGAGCCGATGAGGCGGTCGAGGTTGCCGTGGAACGTGCCCGAGATCGAGTTCTCCACGGGGAGCACCCCGTACTCCACTTCGCCTCGCTCGATGGCGTCCATCACGTGGCCCACCTGCGCGTACCCGACCGTCTCGAACTCGGATGGCGACAGCGCCTTTGCCTGTCGGAGCTCTTCGAACGCCAAGCGCGCCGCGACATCCGAGAACGCACCTTCTTTGCCCTGGAACCCGATCAGCAGGAAATCCTCCTGGGTAGACACCACCACAGTCGCAGCAGCTTTCTTCTTCTTCTGCGCTGGAGCGGCGGCTTTCTTCGCCTCATCTAGCACGCTGGTGACCGGTACGCCCAGCACTGTTGCGACCACCGCTTCGAGACCGTCAGTCTTGGCGACAGCAGCACCAAGCCCATTGTCTCGCTCGCTGGTGCCCGCAGTACCGATCGAGAGATCCGCATCGTCCGCCTTGCGCTTGAGCGGCGCGCTCAGCAGAGGGGTCTTCTCTCCAGTGGATGGGCGACGGCCCGCGCCAGGCAGCCGCCGCGCGTTCGGGTGGAGCTCCGCGAGCTGCGTCTCCTTGTCGCGCCACGCGCGGATGCAGTTGCGGTCGACGTTGAAGCGCTTGGCCACCGCGCGCAGCGACTCGCTCTTGGCCGCCTGCACGATCGCCAGCTTCTCCTCCACTGTGTAGCTGCGCTTCTTCTCGCGCTGCGTCGGCGGCGCTTGTGGAGCTTGCGGCGGCTGCTGCTGCTTGTCCAGCATCATCTCGTCCGCCATGTCGAGCTGCTGTTGTAATCAGTCGATCCTGTTTGACAATGAGAGTAGGCAGCGAATAATGCCCCCCGGGGCCACACAACCACTCAAACAGGAGTTCCGTATAATGTGGTCTGCGTGAAAGTAGGCACACCTTGCTTGCTTTCAGACAGCTCAAAGTTTATTTCAGGGTGCTTGTCCTGAAACGGTCCCAGTTCTCGGACAGGTTCAATGCTGGCTTGATGGAAAACCCGACCTGCTGACAAAACGGATATTATGCGTTTGGACAGCTCTATCGTTCGAACCATCGAAGCATCCAGAAATGCAAACGGTCCTGGCCCATGGGTCGAAGCACTTTTGAGCCCGTTCTGCAGACCCATTCACCCATCAACCCAACTAAAACCCTCTTCGCATTTTGCGATTTCCGGTTCATTGTGACAGCTCGTTCTCGATCCATCACGCTCGAACCAAGCTCACAGCTCACAGCTCACCGAGAAGCTCCATTTACGCAGACAGCTCTCTGCGCGCCTGTGTGTGTCTGTGTCTGTGTCTGTGTCTGTGTCTGTGAATACGAAACAGCTACCAGCATCCACACAGAACATCATGAGCTACAACGACAACCGACGAGGCTTTGGCGGACGCAGTCGCGGCGGCCGTGGCGGTCGTGGTCGTGGATCGGGCGGTGGACGCGGCGGGTATGGGTCCACGTCGGGGCTCGGCAGCGAGATCTGCCGGCGGTTCGTGGACGGCAAGTGCGACTTTGAGCAGGTGAACGGGCGTCCGTGCCGGTTCCCGCACTTTGTGAAGAAGATCGGCGAGACGCGCGGGCACAGCGGGACGATCAAGGACGTGGCGATCTGGGCGTCGCACCAGCAGCTCTTCACGTGCTCGATGGACTCGACGATCAAGTGGTGGGACTGCGCGTCGTGGAACGAGATCTCGACGATCGGCGTGGTCGACTCGGCGGCTTCTTCCGCGACCACCGGCGCGGGTGGCGGCGGCTCCAGCGGATTCGGCAGCGCGAGTGGCGGCGGACGCAACAACAGCAACAACAACAGCAGCAGCAAGGGCGACGGCATCGCGGCGATGGTGCTCGCAGGTCCGTTCCTGTTTGCGGGCTTCGAGGGCGTGTTCCCGTTCAACAAAAACCTGTCTGTGGGCATGATCCGCGGCTGGAATCTCGAGAACCAGGCGCAGCCGCCCTACGAGTTCCGCGTGTCCGAGTCGCTGCCGTTCGCGCACTCGCTGAGCGTCATGTCGCTCACGATCGCGACCGACTCGGCGGGCAATGCGACGCTGTTCAGCGGCGGCTCGGACGGACTCATCCGCTACTGGCAGCTGGACGCGACGACAAACGAATTTAAATGCCGCGGCACGCTGGAGGGTCACGTGCGCGGCGTCACGCGCCTCAAGACTTTTGTCGTCGGCACGGCACCAATGTAAGTGCTTTGATATGCGTCTTTGTATTGCGCTTTGTGTACCAAGTTACTGATCGGAACAAACTTGGAATGACAGTCTGGCATCCGCCTCCATGGACACAACGATCCGGTTATGGGATCTCTCGACGTACCAGTGCGTGAAAGTGCTGGCGGCAGACGACAACGGCCACACGAACGCGGTGACGGACTTGGAGTTTTGGGTGAACCAGAGCGAGACGTTCCTCATCAGCGGCGGTCTGGACAGCGAGATCATCATCTGGAACCTCGCGCCGCCGTTCCAGCAAGTGTTCAAGGAGACGCAGGACAACCCGGTGACCGCGATCTGCGGCACCCAGGACGGCGCGCAGACCCCCGTGCTCCTGGTCGGCACTTCGGTGAGTTTTGTGCTTGGATGTGTAGGTTTCTGTGTATTATTGCTAGGAGTTGTCCCATGTTGCTCACTGGCGTGCGTTGTTTTCTGCTTCTATAGGATGGCGCCATCACAGTCAAGGAGCTCCCGACGTTCGCGTACAAGACAACGCTATCGGGAGCTGCGAACATCGGCCACCAGGACGCCGTGCGCCGGATCGCGATCGGTCCACTGAATACGTTCTTCTCGGTCGGCAACGACCGGAAAATGCTCGCGTGGCAGATCACGGGCGACTCGACTGCGATCCAGCCAAAGCAGTAATCAGGTGGACGGACAGCCCTGAGCTGGTTTGGTAGCTGCCTGACTGTGGACGGATGAACCTGCAGCGAAGAACGTGCCAGGGTGCTCATCGCGAGACTGACGAATCATGAACCAAGAAGAAGACGAAGACGAAGGAGATGATTAGCAGCAGATAGCAAACCGGCGAGTCCTATGCAGGAAACAATAGACGCAGACAACAGAGTCTAAACGTGATCAAAGAAATCCACAGCAACAGCACCACAGGCATCCAAGCCCTCAACAGCACCCGCAAAGTCGTGCTTTGTTCTTCTTCACAAACCCTCAACCATCTTCCGCTTTCCCGATATCTAGAGCACGAGTGTGAATGGCATTCCTTCGATGTGTGTTTGTTCTTCGTATCTCTGCGATCCTTGGCTTCGTTCTCTTGAAAGACTGCTCTTGAAAGCACCAAGCTAGAACGTCACGGACTGGTCGGGAGAAGGCGACGGACGAGTCTCTGGAGATGCGACAGCATCAACTACTCCATCAGTCATTATCATTGCAGCGCTCAGCATCCCGTTGCTGCTGCTAGTGCTGCTGGTGGCGTCCACAAAGCTCGCTTCGGGTCGTCGCCGCGGGCTGTTTTCGTCCACCGAGTGGCGATTCGGCACGCGCGCAGTCTCTTCTTCGAACGACGGCATGACGAGCTCAATCTGCTGCACGAGCAGCTCTTCACGCTTCTGCAGGTCGCCCGAGCTGCTGCTGTTTGCTCTGGACTCTGGCGACGATGGAGACGAAGACGGCAACAGTCCCAGCTCTTTCTTCACGCGCTGCAGCCACGTTGCCGCCTTCTGATACGACGAGTTCAGCGCGTAGGCTTCTTCAAAGCACTTTGCCGCCAAGTCCAGCTGGCGCTTGCTGTAATGGCAGAGCCCCATGTTGTGACTGGTGACGTGGTGTTTCCCCATTTCGTGCATCGACAGCGTGTAGAACGCCAGCGCGCTGTCGTAGTCGTGGATGCCGTAGTAGAGCCGCCCGATCTCGAACGCAATGTCCTTCTCCTTGTCGAGCGCGTAGTAGTTCTTCCACACGAGCGGGATGCCGTGACATACATCTTTCTTCAACTTCGGCGGACACGCGGGCGAGTGGTCGAGCAGAACGTCGCGAAACTTGTAGAACACGTCCGGGTCCCAGCAGCTGAGTTTCATGAGCGCGAGCACGGCCTTGAGCGTCGGCGACTTGGTGTCTTCTTTCATGGACTTCTGCATCACGAAGAAATCGTTCGGACCGAACGCCGAGATCTCGTCTTCGTACGCGACCGTCAGGTTGGGGAACTTGCGGCTGCGCTCTTCGCACACTCGGTCTAGGTCTTCGCCATAGAGCTTCTCCATAGAAGTGGTGGTACCTGGGTTCCCGTCGCTTGACAGCGTACTACCTCCTGGCAGCACAAACACCGACACTTTCAAGCTCGCTTCTTCCTGCGGACTGTGCAGCGCAAAGCCGCCGCGACTCGCAAAGTAGATGCCGATCGCGTGGTAGTTGACCATGACCGAGAAGCTCCCGTGGACAGCGATGTGCGGGTCGCTCACGCCTCGGAAATGATCCGGGTTGCTGTTGCCCTTGTCGCCCGAGAGCACGACCAGGCGGTTCGACGACAGCGCGCTGAGCCGCTCGATCGCCGACAGCGCGCCGATGGGCACAAGGATCGTCGCACCGGACGACGCCGGGTCGTAGTACTCGTGGTACCACTTGAGGATGTTGTTCAGGTGCGGCTTGTCGTCGCCGTAGAAGCTCTCGTCGATCTGCTCGTACTTGTACAGGTTCGAGAGCCGCTTGATGATCTCCGGGTCGAGCGGGTCCGGTTCGACACGCTTCCTCGAGCCGACGCTGATCAGCCCTTCCTTGAGCATGCCCCGCTCGACCTGGAAGAGGTCGTGGTACAACGTGTCGAATAAATAGTTGGCGATGATGCAGAGCGGGTTCTTGAGCTCCTGGGGACGAATCACGGCTTTCGAAGAGAACAGACGCAGCTCCGTGTCTTTTGTCGCGTCAAAGATCGCAAAGTCTACGACCCCGCGCTTCACGAACGGCGCGAGCGCCGGGTGGGTCTTCCAAAAGTTAAAGTTCTGCTCCGTAAAGTCTGTCATCACGTAGCGGATCTTGTCCAACGGGAAGTCCAGCACGCTCTGTGCAAATAACCGCACGACGAAGTACAAACAAACCATTAGCGTCACGAGCGAGCCACCAGGTTATTACGGACGATACGCAGTAGAGCGATCGTACTGTACCTCGGCTTCTGCTAATGCCTTGAGAAAGTAAAAGCTGAACTTTCCCGAGCCTGTGCCAAGCTCCACGATGTAGAACGGCTCGGACGTGTCCAGCTACATACACAGACAGCAAGAGAAAGCGAGGCACAGTTAGATGACCCGCACATACTCAGGCGATGATGCAAATCCCCACCGGATGCTCGCCGCCCACGCGCATGACGTCGCGGAAGTAGGCGCGCAGCACGTTGCTGTAGCGCTTGGCGATGAACGTGTTGGACGTGATGAAGTGCGGCACGATGCCCTGTGCCCACGACTCCACGCCCTCGCGGTCGTAGAACGACATCATGAGCTTCCACAGGTGGCACTTGGAGAACGGCGTGTAGTCCTCCAGCTGGCACCGCTCCGCCGCAGTCGTTGATGCAGCCAATGCTGATGCTGGCGACAAGCGCACTTCGTCTTGCTTCGTACTCGTACCAGCAGCACTGCTACTGCTGCTACTACAGCTGCTCTCCGTCATTGTCGGCGCAGGTGGCGGCAGCGAAGGAGAAGAGGTTGGTGTGAGCTTCATCGTCGTGACGCCGTTGCTGTCCATGGACGCCTCAATGACGGTCGGCGAGCGCGTCTGCTCGCCATCGTCGCTTGTAGGGATCGCAGCGCTGCTCTGCGACAGCGCAGTCTTCGCCACTACTGCGTCACCAGCACCAATAGCAGCAGCAGTCGATTGGGACGCATCGAGCGGCGTGGGGTGCACGCTCACCACGCTCTCGCTCTCGTCGATCGGGTGCGTCATTGCTCGTCAGTGGTCGCAGGAGCTGTGCGGGAACGAACGGACCGCAAGCAGGAGAGGACCGTGTGCTTGTGGTCTGCAGCGCTGGCTGAGATCTGGAGGCAGGCGGCACGCGCGCAGCAAGCAGGAGACGCGGAGAGCAGCGCGCGAAGGAGTCGTTACGGGGTTGCTGCTTCTGCTTTCTTTCTCAGCCGTTTTGCAGAGAAGACCTAATCTAGATCAGAGAGCCCAAGCTAAACACATCTCGACATTTAGAGAGTTCGTCAGCCAATACTATTTCATCCGACAAAACCGAGCCGATACAGTTCCTGTTGTCAAAAATGGGAGACTGATCGACTTCTCCCAGGTTGAGCCGAGCTGAGTCGAGTGCTGTGACAATCCAGCTAAAAACGGACATTGACGTATTTAGGATCATCGAGCCATTTCCTATTGTTTCCGGGTTTGAAGCAGTGTCCGCAAGATCTGTGAGAGCCAACAATTGCTGTCCCTTTCCTGTGGACAGAGTCTAGTGGATATTCGTTCAAAGACTCATCTGTAGATAGAGAGATCGTGCAGGATATCAAGGAGCAGGTGCGCATCGCCCCACCAGCACGTCAGCTTTCAACCGTCATGTTGGTGTTTGTTATCTCAGCATCGCGACACCTCTCCCCTAACAAGAAGGACGCAAACTGCTTCAAACTGCACAGTCTCGAGCCTAAACAAGGCTCGAGTCAGGAAAAAATGCAGGCGAGCAAACACTCGTCGTCACACACACACACACATCTCTCGACGCGCCAAGTTGCTCGACTGCGACCACCACGCGCTTACTTGCCCACCACCTGTCGGTAGATATCCTCGGTGGTCGGCGCTTCACCAACCTTCTCGAGCATCGCCTCGACCCCCGCGCGGTAGTTCTTGTCGATGCAGCCCAACTGCTCCAGGTACGCGTCGGTCACGGCTGAGCTGCAGTAGCGCAAGAACAGCGCCGTGTTCTTGTAGAGGTTGTTGCGGCCGTCGGCGTCCAGCACCTCGCGGTAGAACTCGCGCACTTGGTCATATTCCGAGTCCTTGCCTTCGTGGCGACTCGATGGACCTCGCGCGAGCGTGCCGACCATGTTGACCGCCTGCCAGTCCGCGTCCGAAGACACTCGCTGTCGGTTGCTCTCGCGTGTCGCCGCATACGGAGACACGCCGACGCCATTCGAGTCCGCGCGCGCCAGCCCATCGCGACTCTGCGGACTGAAAAACTTGGCCATGAACGGACAGTTGACTGGGATCTGGTGGTGGTTCACGCCCAAGCGGTGGTACTGCGCGTCGCGGTAGAAGAACATGCGCCAGTTGAGCAGCAAGTCCGGGCTCGGCTCGATGCCCGGCACCAAGTTGCCCGGACTGAACGCCGCTTGCTCCACGTCGCGGTGGTAGTTCTCCGGGTTCTTGTTCAGCACGAGGTTCCCGAGCTCGTGGAGCGGGAAGTCGACGTGCGACCACACTTTGGTCACGTCAAACGGGTCGTACGCGCATTCCTTCGATTCATTCTCGGTCATGATCTGCACGCTCACCGTCCACTTGGCCTCGTTGCCGTTCTGGATGTACTCCCACAAGTCGCGCTTCGCAAAGTCCGGGTCCACGCCGCACATCGTCTGCGCTTGCTCGAACGTAAAGTTCTTCTTGCCGACCTCGGGGACAAAGTGGTACTTGACGTACACGTGGTTGCCGTTCGCGTTCACCCACTTGAACGTGTGGCAGCCAAAGCCGTCCATGTGGCGCCAGCCGACGGGCGTCGCCGAGTCCGAGAAGAACATCGCGCCGGCGTGCATGGACTCGGGGTTCGCCGCGAAGAAGTCGATCGTGGCTTCGAGATTCAGTAGAAAGTTCTCTGGGTTGCGCTGCTGCGAGCGGATCACGTCGGGACCTTTCATCGGGTCGCGCACAAAGAAGATCGGCCAGTTGAGGCCGACAATGTCGTAGTTGCCGTCTTCCGTGTAGAACTTGACCGCAAAGCCGCGCGGGTTGCGACCCGAATCCGGAAACTCTCTTCCGAACGTCACCGTGCTGAAGCGCGTAAAGATCGGCGTCTTCTTGCCCACGCCGTTCAGGAACTTGGCCATGCAGCGCGAGCTCAGGTCGCGCGTGACTTCGAAATAACCGAACGCGCCTGAGCCGGCCGGATGCACCATGCGCTCCAGGGTCTTGGCGCGGTTGAACGTCTGCTGCTTCTCAAAGAGCGTGGTGTCCGAAGACACCGGGCGTCCATCGATCTGCAGCGCGTGCGAGACCGTCGGCAGAGGCTGCCCGAACGCCGAGGTGATCGTGCTCTTGGAGTCTTGAACGGGTGGAGTCAGCCCAGTCATGCGCGCCATCGCGTTCGTGATGCCAGGCACCGCCTGCCCGACCATCGAAGCAATCCCGCCGCTTGTCTCCGAGGTATCGCCGGTGGGGGTGACTCCCGTCATGCGCGCCATCACAGCTGCCGGGTGCTCCATGGTGTTGAGAGGTTCGCTTCAGCGTTCAGTTCGGTTCGTCTAGGAAAAACTCAACTGCGAACACTCGCAGCCCCGAAGCACATTTCGGGCGTCTCGCACTCGCAGCTCGCTGTCCTGTTAACGGCGTCATCCATCTCTGACAGTTGTGAAAGAGATAGTACTGCTACACTTCACAACTGTCGGAGATGGATGAAGCCGTTAAATACGTAGCTAATCAATGTCTCTGGCGTTCTCCGAGTGCATGGTCTCTTCGTCGAACTGGACGAGCTGGTCCTTGAGCGACGCGAGGTGCGTGGTGCTCTCGTCGGCGCTCTCATTCTTGCTCGTCGTGGTTGGGTGCTTACGGGCACTCTCGCTTATTTTCACACAGGTTTGGGTAGATCTGGTCTCCCTATTGTGTGCCAGTTTTCGTGGCGCTGGGATGACATCAGTCGATCAAAACTATGGGCGGGCAAAGTTGTCCATTTTGTTGTTGCCGCTGGTGGACTTGCTATGGTGGATATGCTGTCAAATTCCGACGAAACTTGCTAGCTTTGATTCGCTGTTGATATGGGAGGTTGCTGCTGTGACCAGCGTGTGCACCTCCGGTTCCAGTCTGGAGAGCTGTGAACCCCACTCAGACAAGCGCTCATCAGATCTCGTTTGCCACTTTGCCCGCCGAGTTGAGGTAGATGAAGTCTTTGAATCCGCAGTCGCCGCGGTCGCCCTCTTTGCCGTTGCCGTCGCTGCTCGTGAACCCGAACGCGCACCGGCACATGCCCGTCGCGTTGTCGCAGATGCCGCGATTCGAGCACACGGCGTTCTCCTTCGTGCCTCGTCTCGAATTCCCCACACCGTCGACGTTGATCGCCATGGTCAGAGCGCCATCGATGATCCAACGAAGTGGGGGCAAATCCCCAAAGTCGTTGAGGAACTCGAGGCGAATGACGTTCGAGCCCGTCGCAGTGCGCGCCGACACCCCATTGCTGTAGGTGACGGCGACATCGCCGATCGTCGTTCGATCCGACAGAGCAGTGCGGAGACTCGATGCGCCAACAGAGAACGGGAGTTGCGGGGTGACAGCCTCGCGGAGCTTGAGGCTGAAGAAGCCCGACGTGCCGATGCAGATGAGCTCCTGGACCTCGCTCTCCTGCACTGAGTCGTCGGGGTTGTACACTGTCATGGGGTCGTCGCCTGTCGGACAGGACTGCATGGAGCAGTCACGCCCTTCCCAGCCAGGACTGCACAGACAGCCCGTCACCATATCGTAGTCCCAGCTCTGGACTCACACAAAGGACGAGTGGTTAGAGCCATACACCCTAGTTGAAGTGCTGAAGAACAACACATGCCGCACCTCTTTCTTGTTTGGCACTGCGCCGTAGCTCCAGTCCATGAGCTCTCCGTTCTGCGTCGCCCGCTTGCCGAGCTCTTCCATCGTGTAGCACGTGCCGCGACCGCTGCAGTCGTTTGTGCAGGTCACTACCAAGGTTTCAATACAAATCTGTAGGTGTGAGACACAACAGCGGCATCAGCGCAGCCCCATGCCATTATTCTTGTACGCACTTCGATTGCAGGAGGCGCCAGTGAAGCCCTCGTTGCAGATACAATCGTACGTCGGCGGTCCCCGACAGGTCCCCTGACCACTACAGGCGATCTCGCCGGGACAACTCGTGACGGTCGTCCGCACAAAGCCGCAGTCGCCTCGCTGCCCGATCTTCCCGAGCTCGTTGCTCGAGAAGTAGTTGCTGTAGCAGCCGCAGATGCACCTAAGCTTGTAAGTCAGTGCGAGCGGACTCACCGATGGAGCAATCCGCGACAGTCCAGGCGTTCGGACACGAACACACACCCTGGAACAGACACATGCCCTTCGCGGAGCAGAAGTTCGGACACGTGTAGCCGTGGACCCCCAGCTTCCTGACCAACAGCAGCGCCAGCGCGACCAGTGCGAGCTGGCTCGTCCTGGTGCTGCTGAGTGTAGATCGCGTCGTTTCGCCGCCTCCGCACAGGAAGCAATTTGGGGAGTGACTGACAGCGAGAAGCACATCAAAAATGGTCGAGGCGTCGGGCATCATCACCAAATAAGACGTGAAACTCCTCCTTCTCAAGCGACTTTTTCCTGTATTTGTTAGTACTAAGTGCTGGCTGTGAATGCCCTTCAACCGCTGCGAGACCACTCGCTTTTGCGGGTTTCGAGTATTGGTGGCGCGATCTTGAGCCTCCGCGAACTCCATGAACTCGAGCAAGGCTTTCACGTCTTCGCGTCGCTGGTATCCGACGTTCTGAACGTCGACTTTGTCTGGGTACGTCTCGCACAGCCACTGGAAAAGCTCAAAGCACCGATGCTCGACTGCATTCTTTGCGGCTTCGTTCGTGCAGCCCTCGCTTCGATGCGTGTGCAGGAACAGCACCAGCTCAAAGTCGTGCTTCACAGCAGTGACCATCGCTCTCGAAGTGCAGCCTCCCCTTCGGTTCTCGTGCGGCCACTGCACCATTTCAAGCGAACTCGCGCCATCCATCGCTGCAGTCGTACAGCCTTCTTCGCTGCGATTCGCATGGAGTCACTGCACCATCTCCACGCGGTTGTTGCTCGCAGCGCAATCCATCGCGCGGGTGGTGCAGCTCTCAGAGCGGTTCTCATGAAGCCACTGCAGGATTTTAGTCACCTTGTTGAAGTAAGCTAAATGGTTAGAGATGTCAAAATATGGCTCCCATGCCCCATGAGGCACAATTTGAAAGCGAAAAAGCACGTTTTACCATCGAAAGTGCATTTTATGTGGATGAAAACCTGTTGCACTTTGCAGCTGAATGTCATTCATTGTGCAAAAGCAAAAATGCGCGCAAATGGAAACAGGCAAGGCGATGCTTCTGTTGCTGCTGGCGCGGGGCGAAAGATGCAGACGAACATGAAGGAGCAGCTCGCGTGGCTCGAGAGCGTACGTGTGTGTGTGTGTCGCTTTGTGGCGCTGGTCTGCACAGCGCTTGTAGTCGTGAGCGCAGCTAAAGGCAGCATGTCTGTGTGGAATAGGTGCCCAAGAACACGCTGCAGCAGTGTCTGAACTCGCACGTGATCAGCGCGTACTTGGAGAGTCGGTCGGCACGGAAAGCAGCAGCAGTAGGGACAACACCGTATGTGCAACGCGCATCTGCCGTGCTATCGCGCCGCTGTGTGGCTATGGTGAAGCGAGTCTAGATATGTGTTGCGACTCACACGGACTTTCTCCTCGATTGGATGATTGTTGTGCGTGTTGCAGATCGAACGGTGCGATTCCGGCGATGGAGAGTGCGGAGACGATCCGACGCGGCTCGGAGGCGCTTCGAGCGTTCAAGCAGCTGAGCGCGCAGAGCTCAACGACACTCAAAGTTGTTCCGACCCCGAAGCTTCCAGTTCGCGCTTTGACAGTGCGGAGCAGCACACCGCAGGCACCGCCAACAAGTGACTCCAGCAATGGAGATATGGTGGGCGGAGCTGGGGCGGCAACAGCGGCGGATTCGTTCCCTGCGTCGAGTAGAAGCGGCGGCGAGAGCAGCAATCAGCGCGATTTCGTGGATCTCACCCACAGCGATCCTCATGATCCGACGACCTTTTCAACCCATCGTACAGCCCAGAGTGATCCAAATGTAAGCAGCGTTGCCAGTCCGCGTTTGCATACGCACAGGCGCTGTGTGCACATTGATCCTACATATGTCCAAACTCGGAAAGTTCACAGGTTTGTTGTGCATGATGTTGTGCAGGAATCAAGAAATCGCTCGTCCCAGTCGAGCAGCATCCAAGAGCAGCGATCTCACAGGGCGTTCCAGTCTTCCAACTCCTACGTCAGCACAAGCGAAACTGACGTTTTTGATGAGATTGACGTTGACGCGCTGGTCGCGAATCACCAGCAACAGAAACAACCGCGCTCAAGCACCTACAATGACTTTCCAGCTCGACAAGCAGAGCAGCAAACCACCCGTCAACCACCTAGTAACCCCAACACAGCACACAGCGAATCGGCAGGTGGAGCTGCGTATTCGGCACAGAGAGCAGAAGCTCTTCGTCAATCCATCAAAAATACGCGAAAGATTCTCCGGGAAGTTCGAGACGAATGCGACGATGCCTCCTTAGAGGGCGATATACCGTACGATCTGCTGAACAAGCGACATCAGCTGGAGCAAGAGCTCGAGTCTCTCAGCCGTCAATATCGTGAGTGCAATTCTGCATCTTCTACGCCGCTGAATCAGAATCGCTCATCATCGTTCCAAGCAGAAACCCGCGTCGTCACACCCTTGCCGGTGGTGTCTCCATCTTACGGCGAGGAGTCTTCGAACCCAAGGTGTTCGTGTGGACTGCTCACTACCGAGGCGCAAGTCCAGCACGGAGCAAACGCAAAGAGGATTTACAACAAATGCACCAATTGCGGCTTCCACTCCTGGGCGAATGGTTCTGAACCCGGTCAAGAATCAGCTCGTGGAGTCTCGTATTCCGCACCAAACGTTGCACCAGAACCGCCGTGCGTATCCAGTGACCCGCGCGTTACTTCGAAAATGCAGCGTGTAAAGCGAGTGCTCCGTGATGTGTTTGGGCACAATGCGTTTCGCACAAACCAAGAGAGAGTCGTCATGGAGACCTTTTCCGGCCGCGATGTGTTTGTGTTGATGCCGACTGGTGGTGGTAAGAGTCTGTGTTACCAGCTCCCAGCATGCGTTGACGACGGCGTCACGATCGTCATCTCTCCGCTCGTCTCGCTCATTCAAGATCAAGTCCAGCAACTGCAAGCGTTGGATGTTGGCGTCGCTCATTTGAACGGAGAGCAAGATTACGAGACAGAACAGAAGCCGATTATCTCGGAGCTCTTTTCGAATCGCATTCGAATCAAGCTGCTCTATGTGACTCCAGAAAAGATCGCGTCCAGTTCGTCGCTGAACAACATCTTCGAGTCTTTGCAGAAGCGAGGTCTGCTAGCCCGTTTTGTCATTGATGAAGCCCATTGCATCAGTCAGTGGGGTCATGACTTTCGGAAAGACTACATGAATCTCGGCCAGCTGCGCAATAAGTTTCCGTCGGTGCGTGAGCCATCCTTCGTCGCCTGAAATGAGTGTCATCTGTTATTTCACTAACCATTGCGATTGCAATCCAAAGGTCCCAATTATGGCGTTGACTGCAACTGCGAACAACCAGACAGAGAGCGATATCGTCAGAAACCTGAAGCTGTCGGATCCGTTCATAACCAGATCGAGCTTCAATCGGCGAGTTGCTCCTTACACTGACAAAGAACCAACTGCAAGCTCCTCACCTTTGCTCTCTTTTTCATTTGTGTGTTCCAGACCGAATTTGACGTACGACGTGCGAAAGAAAACCGGGAAGTTCATGGACGAGATTGCAGATTATGTGCGCAAGCACGTCGATGACTCTGGGATCATATACTGGTGTGTGACTGCTACCCCCATGTGACCAGCTCACTTGGCGATCGAACGACTCATGTGTCTCTCTTCGCTGTGATAGTTTGTCCAAAAAGGACTGCGAGACAACAGCTGAGAAGCTGATCAAGGCGCTCGGCTTTGAAGGGACTCGGAAAGCGCAACAGATCTCGTTTTACCACGCAGGGTTGGAGTCAGAAGACCGAGCATCCCGACATCACGAATGGAGCAAAGGGAAAATCAAGCTGATTGTCGCCACTGTTGCCTTTGGGATGGGAATCAACAAGCCCGATGTCCGCTACGTCATCCACCACACGATCCCTCAATCAGTCACCCACTACTACCAAGTACGTTCTGCATTTTTTGCTCCCGCTGCGGAAGATACTGATAAGCTCACACACACGTTTTGGGAAATGTAGGAAGCTGGGCGAGCTGGTAGAGATGGAGACGTGGCGAACTGCATCCTCTACTATTCGTTTCCGGACTTGGTAGGTTGTGTTCATGACCATAGATGCCGACGGGTAGTTACCCAGCGGGTGGGCTTACCCTTATTTTGTGTCCAATGATTAGTCGAGACGCCGCAAGTTGATCACAAAAGACCGAGAAAACATGCAGCACCGAAATGTCCATCTCCAGCATCTGCGGCGGATGACCGAGTTTTGCGAGAATCAAGTGGAGTGTCGACGAACGTCATTGCTGGAGTACTTTGGCGAACATTTTGCCAGCGAGAGTTGCAGAGAAACGTGCGACAATTGCAAGAATCGAGCGCTTGGACTGGTTTTTGACAAAACCGATGTCACAGCAGACTGCCTGGTTATAATGAACTTGGGTAGGCTCAGAAGGTGCTTTTGCTCGAAAGGTATGTCCGATCTGCCAAATCGTACTGACGTTCATTTGTTTCTTGTGTCCTTGCAGTCAAAGCTCTTCAGGCAGATAATGAGTCGAGCACGCTTGTCCAGATTTCCCAAGTGTTTCTGGGTCAAATCGTCAAAGGAAAGGAGTGGAAGAAGGACCAGTTTTCCCAGCTGCCTGGATTTGGTGCTGGTAAAGGGAAGTACGAGCGCAGCGAGGTGGAGCGTATCCTGTACCACATGGTGCTTCGGCAGTATCTCCGAGAGATCGTAAGTTCAAACGCACCCGCACACCGATCTCCATTCGATTTCTAACGACACCATCTCTGAACTCTTGTAGGACAAGTCAAACAAGATGGGCTTCACGACTACATTTCTAGCACTCGGCGAGCAAGCGAGTCGTCTTTATCGTGGAGAAAGAGTCAACCTCGTGATCAAGACTCGATACAAGGCGAGGACAGTGTCCCACACCACATCGGAGACTTCGCAAACAGGAGGGAAAAAGCATGCACAGAAAGCACCGAAAGAGCAAGCGAAGAAACCCAAGGCGCCGCGCAAGAAGAAGGTCGCCGTGTCGGCGAAGGATGCTGTTGAAGATCTGAGCGATGATTTCGATGATGTTGTTGAAGTCATACCGCCATCAACGCAGTATCCGCTCATTCCAGTCGCAAAGTCTGCTGGACGGTACGTTTGTTCTCTCTGTAAATTGTCGGTGCTGGTGTAGCGAATCGTCTTGACCTTGTGGGTTGCTGCTTCGCAGGATTCCTGAAAGCCATGTTGAGGCGTTGGCGCAGTTGCTCAAAGACTGGCGAGCGAGTGTTTGCGACAACTTCAATGTGATGCCGTATCACATCTTGCCTACATCTGGTATCGCTGCGATCGCGAATGCTGTCCCTGTCACGAATGCAGAGCTGTCCGGGATTGACGGCGTGGGTCGGATTCGTGTGAAGAAGTATGGTGACGCGATCATTGAGATTGTGAAGTCGTATCTCGGCAAGGTGCTGTCTTTCACGCTGCGAACAGCAAGCATTGCTGAGTACGGTGGTCGTTTTGATGACTAAATGATTGATTGCGGTTTTGACAACGCTAGCACAACCTAACTCCCGCACCAGCTGCATCTGGAGCGCAGCATGACTCTGTTGAAGCGATAGAGGAGTCCCAGAGTGGGTTTGAAATGCTGGAGACATCAACCGCGTCGCCGTTTTTCAGGGACAAATCGACAGCCCAGGTTGGTGGACTGATTGCTTATTGCTCTCTCGACCAAAAGCTCGCTGACCCAGCCATGCTCACCCCACTGTTTTTCGTTCAACAGAAACCACTCGTCCACGATTTGATCGATGATGGACTGGATGACATCGATTGGGGCGACATTGACGAGTCTGTGCTGAACCAGCAGCCGAAACGGCCAGGGGCAAGTACCCACGAGTCCAACGAATCTGCAAAGCGCTTCAAAAGCTAAATGCTCCCATCGGAAACTCGCCTTGTCTGAGTTGTTGGGCTTTATTTTATTTCCTTTGCGTATCTGCGTCCTTTCTTTTGCTTTTCTGTTTAAATGGCGATCGTGTCAATGAGGCGACACTTGCCAAGCTTAATCGCAACAGAAATGACGGCTCCTTCGTTCGGGTCAACCACTGAGAGCTCGTCCATCGTCTGCGTCGACCCGATGGAGATGTACTGGATCTCGTTCACGAATGGCTCGCGCTCGTACTCGTCGCGGATGGCGTCACGCAGCAGTCCCGCATCGATGTCGACTGCTCCTTGCTGCTTCTTGGAGAGGTACAGATCTCTCGCACGCACAAGACCACGGTAGACCACATTCGCTGCCTTGCGCTCATCTGGTTCGAGATATTGGTTGCGCGTGGACATCGCGAGTCCGTCTTGCTCGCGACAGACGTTCACGACCTCAATGTTGATGTCCATGCTCAGGTCCTCCACCAGGCGCTTGATGAGCACGCACTGCGCAGCGTCTTTCTGTCCGAAGAACGCGTGCGTGGGGCGAACGATGTTGAAGAGCTTGGAGACGACAGTCGCGACGCCGCGGAAGTGTCCGGGGCGACAGATCCCCTCCGGGAGGTCGTCAAAGCCCTCGGGCGACACGTAGCACCGGTGGTTCTTCGAGTACATGTCGTCCGCAGACGGGAAGAACACGAGATCCACGCCCTCTCGCTTCAGCAACGCAACGTCGCTCTCGAACGTGCGCGGGTACTTGGAGTAGTCCTCGTTCGGTCCGAACTGCGTCGGGTTGACGAAGATGCTCGCGGCGACAATGTCGCACTTAGCACGCGCCTCTCGCACCAGCGACAGGTGGCCATCATGCAGACCCTGCAGCATAGCAGCATAGCAGCAAGGGTCAGCACCAACCAACTGCTCACTCAACCACAGTCCATTCAGCAGAGGTAAGGAGGCTGCTTACCCCCATGGTGGGTACGAGCCCCACGCTCGCATTCGACGGCAACTGCTTGCGCGCAGCGTGGAACTCGGCGACGCTCTCGATGATCTTCGGGCCGCGCTGCGTCGAGAAGAAGAGCGCGCGCTGCGCCAAGAGCGAGTGAGACGCAGGGGCGAGGCGAGCGGATCTGCGGAGAGCGGACGAGAGCAGCGCCATTGCGGGCAGTGGTGGTGGTGAGCGGATGCTGGTGTTGCGCTTCAATCGAATGTGTGGTTCGCTTTCACGTTCGCGCGCACCTAGCATTTGACGCTTGATTATTGTGTGGAAGAGTGTGATATTCGAAAAATGAAAGTCTTTTTTATGTTCTTCTATCAAGCAAAATGGACTCCGATAAAGTGTTTTTAGAACTGACTGTTAGGTTCGACGGTGCGTACTTAAGGATGTGCACTTTCAGGTGTTTATCACAGTTTGCAGAACACTCAATCGAGCTCGCTCACACTCGACCAGATCGATAGATCCACTTGCTCAATGCACGTCGAAAATGCATGTCGAAATCGTTGTGCAGTGTGTGAAGGTCTGGAAAGGCATGGTGGATGGATACGAATGAAATCGAGTCGAGAGAGTTGTCCAGACTGCCAAACTCCAGAAACCGTCAGCGAGCGACCAGCGCATTTGCCGCTAGAGTCGAATAGTACACGCGCACGGTGCAATGCGAAGCAGCATCCTGTAGAGAGTGTGCAATTCGCATTCGTTCCACTATTGCTTCCGAAGGTCGTGGCTGCCATCATGCACGCGTGCAACTATTCAGCTCAAAGTTGAGTTCAGCACCGCATTTTTCGAAGAGATGAACCCACCTCTTCAAAATCAAGCTGCAGGGTTTGTATCGTCACTGGAATTGGTGTGGATGATTTTTGTCGGGAAAAGCGTCCATGTGAGCCAGAGCAACCTGGGCAAATCATCAACTCCGAACGCAACCATATCCCTGGATTCTCTCTCTCTCTCTCTCTCTCCCTCCAGGTTTCAATCTCCTACATTTTTGATTTGTGGCATTCTGGTTGTCTTGGACATTTTTGGTCTCCCACAAAATTGGTGTGTTAACAGGAAGTAGTTTGGTTCAAAAATGCAAAAGCAGGTGTGATCCAGAATGACAAAACAGGCTGCGTTTCACACATGCTCGCCATAAGTAGGTGGAGTCTGAAGCAGTTTCTGCACAAATTCTCCCAATTTTTGCTGGTCGTTGCATTGCAGAGTGCATTATCGTGACCTTGCGTCATCGAGCGACGATCACTAATGCAGTTCACTGTGCTGGTTGCTGTTGGTGTCTCCTTCAATTATCACATCCACATCAGTGTGCTCCTCCCTCGTTCTCTCTCGTTTTCTCTCTCGTTCTCTCTCGTTTTCTCTCTCTCTCTCTCTCTCTCTCTCTTGCTCTCGTTCTCTCTCTCTTTCAACGAGTGCAGTTGCTTGAAAAGATACTTTTTTCCTGGTGGAGGAATCTCAAGAAGAACCCGAGTTGAAGTTGGCTCTGAAAGTCTGCTGATCAGCTCTAGCTTGGATCCAGCGCTCCAACTCAACCCCCATGTAAAACAAAACCAGCACCAAACAAACTCACGCATATTCGAGCGAGGAAAGGATGCGAGAGCTCGCCATCTGGAACTCGGCCCTTCCACTCCTGTCAGTCACAGCACAAGACCAATTCGTTGTGCCATCGCCAGTCAGCATGTCGCTGCGAGCTTCACCCACTTTTGTCGCACTGTTCCATGTGGGCCACACAAAGTGATCCTTCTGTTCTTTCTCTCTCTCCTAGATGCCTTGCCGATACAAACAAGCAATCAGTGAGCGAGCGCAATAATGACGAGGATGGGCGGGTCGTCCCATACTCACTCCAAGATAAAACGCTGCCGCTCAAACAGCTAAAGCAAGACGACTGCCTGCTCTCTCTCTCTCTCTCTCTCTCTCTCTCTCGCTCAGTTTGCATTTTATACGCGCGTTGACAGACAGACAGAGTCAGAATGGCGCCAGCGACCCCGCGCGAGAAGCGCATCAAGGTCTGCGTGCGCATCCGGCCATTCACGAAGAACGAGTCTGTCAAGGCTGGCGGCAAGGCTGCGTGGACATGGTAACGCCGCCCCTTCCCTTATCCTCTCTCTCTCTCTCTTTCTCTCTCTGGTGGATGAGGATGCCATTGATAGACTGACGTGGCTGGTTTGGTGCGATGCCATGACAGGCACGAGAACACTATTTATCAGCAGATCTTTCCCGCGCAGATCCCGCAGCGCCGACTCGCCGGCGCAGAGAAGAAGAGCGGCGGCTCCACGACGAGCTCCAGTGCCGGCTCCGTGCACCCGGACGCTGCGAACCTGCCGTCGTCCTACTCGTTTGACTACCTCTACCCGCCCGCGAGCCGCACGCAGAACGTGTACGACGAGACCGTCAAGGTGAGGGGTGTGTCGATTGTGCAGCTCTACGGGGTTGTGTGTATATACACGTGTGTGCATGAGCGCTTGCATCCTCGCGATTGGAATGGCTTGTGTGTGTATTGCTCGGTGTCGTCGTGTTGTTCGTCTACACGCTGTAGTTCGCTCGATAGCGAGATGGCTTTGAGCGAGAGGCAGTGGTGTCCCACTTTTTGCATATGGATGGATGGATAGATGGCTCACTTTTACGTGTGTGTTCATTGTGTTTACTATCAGGATGCGATCTCGGCGGCGATGGAGGGCTACCACTCGTCGGTGTTTCTCTACGGCCAGACAGGCACGGGCAAGACCTACACCATGCAGGTGAGCAAGCGCGAGCCGACTCATCACTTCTGAGTATCATTCAAACGAACCCGTGGCTCACTGATCCACTTTGTTACTACAGGGCTCGAAGAACGACATGGGCATTGTGCAGCTGAGTGTGAAGGACATCTTCAGCCACATTGCGCGCCACCCGGAGATGGAGTTTTTGCTGCGCTTCTCGTACTTGGAGATCTACAACGAGCGCATCTACGACCTGCTGGCGGCCGGCGCCAAGTCGGAAGTCAAGATCTTTGACGTCAGTCGCAACTCTCACAACAGCAGCAGCGGTGGTAGCGGCAACAACAACAACAGTAGCAGTGGTGGCGGTAGTAGTAACAGCAGTGCGCGCGACTCGACCGCGGTCAAGGACGTGATCATCAAGGGGCTGCGAGAAGAGATCGTCGTGACCATGGAGCACGTGCTCTCGCTCGTGGAAGTGGGCAACCTGCATCGCCACATGGGGACGACGGACTCGAACGACCAGTCGTCTCGGTCGCACGTCATTTTCAGAATGGTAAGCGGTAGTAGGAGTCCCATTTCGAGCCTCCCTGTGCCAATCTCTCCCGTGCTCATTTTGCATGGGTCTGTTGTGTACTTTAGGTGATCGAGAGCCAACACAAGCGGACTCGAGACCGCCCGGCGAACTCGAACTCCCCGGTTCGGTCGGCAACGCTGAACCTCATCGATCTCGCAGGCTCGGAGAGCGTGCGACTCGCCAACACCACAGGGCAGCACTTGGAGGAAGGCAAGTACATCAACCGCAGTTTGCTCACGCTCGGCCACATCATTTGGAAACTGAGCCGCGAGCGGCAGAGCACCAAACACTCGGCGTCCAGACAGCAGCACTCGAACAATCATTTGCCGTACCGCAATTCCAAGCTGACGCGGATCCTCCAGCCCTCGCTCGGTGGGCAAGCACAGATCGCGGTCATTTGCACCGTCGCACCGTCTGTCGAGTGCTTGGCAGAGACACACAACACGCTGAAGTTCGCGAGTCGTGCACGAAGGCTGCGGAATCGAGCCTCTGTGAACGAAACCACTGGCGAGTCGGTTCTGCTGCGGAAGTATCGCGCGCGAATTCGAGAGCTCGAGGAACAGCTCGAGACTCTGCAGAAACGGAAGTCGAGCGCGAGCTTTGGACCGAGAGGCGCGACCCAAGCGAACGTGAACCTCTCGACGATCGAAGAGCGCCAGATGGAGCTCAAGTTCGCGATCAACAATATCAATCGCGTGATCTTGAACTCTGGTGCTCAGCAAATCAGCGAGGCTTCGAGCCCTGCAGCCCCACCACCCGTTTCGACTGGGAATGCTGGGAACAGCAGTCTGGGATCGCTTCGCGGCCGTCCTCGCCCACCAGAGATCAAAACGCAGGAAGAGCAGGTCGCACCTGGCAACACACGCGACGACGACAACAATGATGAGAACGAGGATGACGACGACTACGACGAAGAAGGAGGAAACAGCAGATCGAACTCGAACCGGACGCTGATAGGAAGCGGTGGGAGTCGAGCGAGCACAAAGACCTTGCCGCTGTCTTCTTCATCGTCGCTACCGACGACAGACGGCGGAGACTTTGAGCCCAAAGACATCATCGAAGAAGAACCCGAAAATGAAGATGGCGCAGCGTTTCGAGCACCAGGGACATCGCAGCAGCAGCGTGCGTCTTTGACAACGATGCTGAAGTCAAAGTACATGGATGAGCTCATTCGAATGGACCAGCGCGCAGGGCGATGGAGTTTGCGTCCGAATGAAGAGATCCAGCCTCAGAAAGAGCTCTTGAAGGAGTTTGTGCGCGGTTTGGAGATCGCGGAAGCCGAGCAGGAGACGCGCATGAGCAAGATCGAGGAGCTCGAGCTGGAGAACCGACAGCTGCGGCAGATTCTACAGTCGCGCGAGGAGGAGCTGATGGCGATTAAGAACACTCGCCCCGAGGACGAAACCTTTTAGGGGTGGCATCCCTCTCGCGTGTTCTGCACGTGTCTTTATCGGAAATGAGAGCGAACGCTCCGCAATCAACAGAGAGAAGGAGATGAACAAGAAACGGGAGTAATGCGGCCAATTGCGACAGATTCGAGCTTTTCCAGTGGCTGCACGAGATGCACCTGGAGAAAGTCGACTGCGAGTGGTGTCGTTGAGTATAAACGTAATAAATGTCGATAATTGACCGTGTTTGTAGATATTTGTTCACTCGTATTCGCATGACACATATGTAGGAAAGTGCACGGCCAACACCTGGCTATCTTTTGGCAGCTCTACGGACTGTACGTGCGGCATTCACGATCAAGCGCAACTCCTTGTGTTGATGGGCGGGTGTTCTTGAACGCTGCATCTGCCTACCTGCCTTGGTACTCTTCGTTCGCAGGCACGACGAAGACGCTTCATCGAACCGCTGCGATGACTGGTCTCCTTTCTTTGGACATTCAATCGCTTCAGACTCGGACGATCAGCACCAGATTCTGACTTTCTTCTGCTTGGTGACACAGCGTCTAGCTCTCTGTCGCGGATTCGAGTTCGACTGCACACTTGGAGTCAAGGCTACCTGACTAATCAATCAATCCATTAATCATTGCGCCGAGCCTACGAGAAACAACTTTTTGATAGCACTGCACTCCGCAGATGAAGACTGACGATAATAACAATAGCAGTGGTGGCATATTGCGTGCATCGTGTCTCACTGCCATTCCTACCGCTCCACGAGCTGCTCCTTTGCGCATGCAATCAGACTACGCACCACCAAACACTGATGGTGATCGACCATCATTGTCGGCACCACTTTGCCAACGAGGGTGACGACAAAGTCTTAGGCGGATCACTCTGTTTACGATTCTCTTTTGGATCGATTCAAAAACTGTCAATTGTGGTTGATGCTGCGTTCTTGGCCGAGTACGCTTTGGTCGCTCAAAATATCGCAGTAGGTCGAAGGTAATGGTACTCGATTTTGAATGTTGAGCTGCAGTACACCATACACACAGGGCACATTGTGTCGCCTTTGAGTTGCTGGGGCTCTGGGATCAGAATGGAGTTGACGTAGACTCAGCTCAGTGATTAGTCAGAACAGATATCCTGTAGCAACACTCC
>JAASFO010000490.1:0-19600 GCA_023333815.1 Globisporangium recalcitrans
GAGGAGCTCTTGAGACACGAGCTCGTGCGCTGGGAGGAGCTCGTGGGACTGCAGTGGTGGCGGATCTGCAGGCGTGGAGGATGACGACAGTTGGAACTCGTCCACGAACGCCAGCGTGAGCTGGAGCGTGTCGTCGCTGTCAGACGGCAGAGGAGGGTCGCTGGTGTCACGCGCGAACGCTAATTGACTGGCAGAGAAACCCTGCATGCTTCAGCAGTCGCCATTATCTGTGCATCTGGGGCACTAATGTTTGTTCTGCAACTCACTCGTGAAGGTGAAAGTACCTTTCGTATCTAGTCGGAGTTCCAAGATTCTAGGATTCTCCCTACATTATGAGCTCTTTCTCATGACGACAACATACGCATTAATGGTGAGTTTCTGAGCTTTCTGGTTGTGCTGCTGATGGTGCATCTAACCTCACGCTCAGTATTCTTCCTTTAGCGTCTGCGAACTGGAGTGACGCAGGACGCACGTCCAACACCGAAAATCACAAAGTGTTCTATCGTAGGTCGTGTGAAGAAAAAGAGCGCCGCCATCTTGCCTTTCGACGTACGACTGGATCTGGTCTCTCTTTGTCCTGACTGTCGATATAATCTGTGCCTCACTCGATCATTGTTGCGCTGTCTCCCTCCCAATAGGCGTTGCTCGAGGCGTCTGGATCTAGCAGGCGTGTCAAATGTGCACCTGGTGCATTGGGAGATGACAACAGCGCATCCGTGTTTGACGAGCTCCTTGAAAATATGGACTGTATGCAGACGCGGACAAGATGCTCGAGGCGGCAGGACTCTACTCTGCAACGAGTTCTTTCTGCAAGATCGTCGTCAAGCCAGACCCAGTCAGCGGTCTCGTGATGGAGATCATAGAGAACAAGCTGCTCCCGGCTGAGTCGAGTGTGCCTGTTTTGTGTTCGAGGAGTCCACGTGGACCGTGCTGTCGCTTTTGCAAAACCCAAGGTTGTCGTCCGAGTCGATCACGCTTTGCCAGATGTACTCGGTCTTCGTTCCGAAATGCTGGTGTGCGGCGAACCTGCATTCTGATCGAGTTCGTGACCACGTTGTAGGAGAAATCGAACGAAGCGAGGGATCAACTGGTGGAGATCATGCTGCTTGAAGAAATGGCCAACCTGCAGAGTTGATGGATTGTTGAAGAGCGAGTTCTGGATCTTATCTTCTTGATATCCTCACCACCACTCACAGCCAAACTGCCACACATCACACTCCACATGTCTCAGCGAACTGATCTCTTTGAGTGGCAACTGGATTCTTGATCTATTGCGGTGGATAAATAGAATACCCTATTCCCCACCCCTTCACAGTGGCAATCACTGAGGCGAGCCATTCCGCGTAATCTCTCCAGACATTGCTTACTGGATTCCTCCTTGTGCAAGCATGATGATCAATGGACAGTCCGCGAAAACGCACACACGCACGCACAGCACAACGGCCAGGAAGCCATGGACTTCGCGACGCAGGGCGGACGCTGCTTGCTCGAGGAGCACCCGCTCGGGTCGAGGACGTCGCCTGTACCGCAACCGCTAGATCTTCTGATCGAACACTCTGAGCCAGCACGTGCGAGCAGTTCGTCGTCGCCATCGTCCTTTGCACGTGAGCGACCTGACGCTCTGCTCGCACCAAGTTGTGCAGCACCCAGTCCAATGGCTCAGCTGAACGACGAGTGGATGATCGCGGAAGGCGACGCGCTGCTAGACTTGTTCAGGGCATGGGACGCAGATCGCGACGACGGAGCCCAGAACAGCAGCAGCAGCCCGGAATTCACGTCGTGCGAGAGCCTCACGTTGGAGCCATCGGTGGCGCTCGCAGTAACCAAGAAACGAGCGTACAAGACGCTCGTCGCGAAGCCTTCTCTTCGGAAGACCAATCCAAAAAGCGTGGAATCGAAACCCGCTACCACGAGTGTCCGACAGAAGCTCGAGATCCAAACACTCCGAAGCAAAGCGCTCGACCTCAGTGAGAAGCTCAGGCGGTTGAAAAAGGCAGCTCGCATTGCTCGAACAAGGGACATGCAAAGCCTGATCATCGTTCCAGAGAGTCTTTCCATGTGTAAAGCCATCGCAGAGAGGCAGCGCGAATGCCTGGAGCAAGCGCAGCGCGAGAACCAGCAGCTCAAGGCGAGAGTGCTGGACTTCAAGGGGGTGTCGAAGAGATTGCGGCGAGCTTTCTTGAAGCGCGCTGACAGACATGCGGTACGTATTACCTCAGCGCCTGGCACCTTCACCCTACTTGTAGCAAAGTCTAACCCTCTTCCTTGTTCCTTTTGCTTTCTAGGTTCTGGCCAAGACCCTACAACTGCCACCTCTGCATCCAACATTTGACCTCAACCTGTCTCCCGACGACTGCAAGTTCTTTCAAAGTATGGTCCCAGACATCGACGCCATGTGTGCGAACGTCGGCACTGCGCTCGACATTCTACAGACCAAGACCCCAGCGACACACTCGGGCTCATTTCGAGGCTGGGAAGTGCGTCGGGACGCAGCCATGGTGCTTTTTGCCGAGGTTGTCGGCTGCGAAGAAGTACCTTTTCGGAGAGCGCAGGTGGAAAAAGCGATGTGCGCGCTTGGCGATAAGAAGATTTCAACCTCTCAACGATACGACGCTGGCGTAAGTGTAGGGTGATCTGTCTGGTCCTGGTTAATGGAGTGGCTGTCGTACTGACTTTGTATTGTCTGTCGTGCCGTATTGATCTCCTTTGCAGCTCTTTGGCGGCTCGCCGGAGGTGGTGCTCTCGAAATCGTACTTCCGCTATTCGAGTGATATCGAGTCTGGAATCTACCGTGGCCGTCACGCGATCCACAATTTTGAAGATGGCGCGCGCTCGTATTATGTGTTGATCATGTACTTCGACTCCGTCGATGCGCTGGGCAAGACTGCTCCCGGTTATCTGTTCAAGTACCAAACGTGGACGATTCTGACCGAGCAGCTACCCACTGGCGAGCAAACAGGAGAGGGCGAACACCCGACTACAACTCTGATCCAGACCTACTCGACAATCACGCCGGTGACGATCCGCGAACCCTACTCGTTCCGCTGGGAGAAAGAGACGATCGAGAAGTTCGTGATCCCTGTGTGGGACCAAGGCATCTCTGCGGGCCACCAAACACTGGAGAGTGCGCTGCTCGACCTCTCCAGTTGCCGACTCAGAGTGGTTTGAGTCGGCAACGCTAACCTGTCTGTCAATCGGAAGATCTTGCACCAACTAAAACCTGGAAGCAGGAGATGTGTTGCGTTGAGATGTTCAACAACAATATTCAAATTCAAGCAACTCGCTGAGCCAACATTGTGAGGTCTGCGGTACTTTTTTCTACTCTTTTTCAACCAATGCACATCGTTCTAGAACCTCTCGATACTCGTTTCAGCCAATCCCGTGCAAATCGCAGTGATCACGATCTCGCGTCTGTTGTTGTCATCACAGAGTCAGCACAACAAATTACCACTCAAAGAAGAGCGTCGACACTCTCGTGATCAGAACAATGACACCAGCGGAGACACGCCGTGGCTCGCTCGATGAGCAGCACCTGCCGCTGCTGGACACAACGTCTGTTGTCGCCCAGGACGCGCGTGGGTCGTTGTCGCCGCCACCGCAGTCCGCTCCTAAGCGCGATCGCTTCTCCGGACCGCCTCTCGATCGCAGTTTGTCGACATCTGTCGCGCTCCCAGCAGTGCCAGGCGCTTGGACGGACGAGTGGAAGACGCTGGAGGGTGACGCTATTCTTCAAGCGTTCGTCACGTGGTGGGGTCCGGAGCGCACCGATCCCGAGAGCACGCCGAGGGGGAGTAGCACCAGCAGCAGTACACGAGCGCGTCGTCGCCAGACTGCGGAGACTGTTATTTCTTGGAGCGCGCTCTCGACACCAGTGGCGTCATTGGCAAAGAGCTCCTCGTCGCCGTCAAACCCAGGCAGCAGCAGGAACCTGAAAGTGGATACCACTACTCGTCCCCGTGTTCGACGGAAGGATACGATCGAAGAGCTCCGAAAAGAAGCGCACGACCTCGACGAGACGCTCAAGGCGTTGAAACAAGCTGCTCGCAATTTTATTCCGGGACCAAAGGGGGAGGAGGAGGAACGACAGTTTGTGTTGTCGGAGGCAGCCGCCACCTGTCTGACAGGGCGTACTAGTGCTCCATTGTGGAAGCCAATCGCGGAGAGACAGCGAGCGCGATTGGAGCATGCCGAGAGTGAAAACCTGAAACTCAAGGGGAGGTTACTGGAGTCCAAGAAGATGGCCGGGAACTTGCGACGCGCGCTCTTGAAGCGAGCCAATAGATTTGTGGTACGTCAGAGAGCTTGCGCTCTCATTTCCTCCATATTGCTTGACATATGCTAACGAAGGAACGAACATCTTTCTTGCTCATTTGCAGCTCATGACTGAGGCGCTGCGAGTGCCACCTCTGCATCCAATGGCCGCGCTCGACCTGTCGTCAGCCGACCGCACTCTCTTTCAGAGAATGATCGCGGATATCGACAGCATGCATGCGAATGTCGACAATATGCACTGGATCGTGCAGACCAAGACTGCGAGATTGGCACCGCAAACCTCGTTTCGCAAGGGGGAGGCACGGCTCGACGCCTCCATGTCTCTTTTCGCGGAAATTGTCAACTGCGAAACACTGCCATTCCGAAAAGCGCAGGTGGGGAACGCGATGCAGCTTCTGCGTGAAGATGAGAAGAAACCAGGCAGTCGACGATACGACGCTGGGGTACGTACTGTATTGAGCTCTTGCTGTCTGTGTTGCTGTTGATCTTCAGTCTGCATTTTGCCTTTGAGTATGGAGCTAAAGCTGACGTCACTTATTACCCATTGTCTAGTATTTTGGTGGCGCGCCGCAGATATTTGTTACCAAATCGCGGTTCCGCCACTCCATTTCTTCTGGCGCCTCGGGAACCTTCTGTGCTCACCGCGCAAACCTCTCTTTCGAAGACGATACGCGCTCAGGTTCCGTTGGGATTTCGTACATTAGTGCGGTCGATTCGCGGGGTAACCTTATGCCGGGTTTCCTGCTCAAGGTCCAAACGTGGACCATCCTCGCGGAGCGAATGCAAGCTGGGAAGGAAGAGACGCTGATTCAAACGTATCAGACAATCGCGCCGGTACAGACGAGCAAGCTATGTCCATTCCGCTGGGAGCGAGCGACGGTGGAAAAAGGCGTGATCCCCGAGTGGAATCGAGGCATCGCTGGCGACCACCAAGCGCTCGAGAATATGCTGCTCGCCCAAGCCTCATCGTGACAAGTCCTGCAGCGAGCTCAGTATGTGCGATAAATCAGAACTCGCGGGTTTGATTGGCCATCGAGTGTGAATCGACAGGTAAACGGTGTACGAAGCCAGTGTTTGAGCACTTGACGCCGAGCCGATTTGCGAGCAGTTGGCGAAGTCGCGATTCTCAGTCTCGCTCGCAAGCTGGACAAGCAGATACGTTGATTCAAACGTATTCGACAATGACGCCAGTGCTGATCTGCGAGTCATCGCCACTCCGCTGGGATGGTGGAAGGTGTCGTGATCCCGATTGGAGTCTATCGAGGAATGGTCGGTGCGCACCAGGCTCTCGAGATGCATGGTACTCGACCAAGCTTCCTTCACGCAAAGCCAGGCTTGCACGTCGTTCGTTTTGAAGACTAATAAAATCCATCAGGAACGATGGAGTGATGTGGACGACTGGATGGCGAGGCGAACACATGCGATTGCTTGATTGACTGTGGTCGCATCGAAAATACATATACAGAGATTGTACAGCGGTGCCACAAAAACTGCAAACAAAGTATGCTGCATGGTAATCACCGAAGCGCGGTCAGTCATCGGACATTGTGGCAATCATCGAGATTTTTCGCCACCCAGCTGGGACAAGCTCCACGTTCTTTCGGTTCTGCACCGTTTCGTTGTGGTCGTTCCCATACCTCTGTCTGCCGCTGGCGGTGCCAGTGAGACCACACCACACGCAATTTTCTTCCAAACGTGAGCGAGCGACTGACAGCTTCCAAGGGGAGCAACGAGACGCAGCGATGCCGTCAGGAAACCACTGGCGCACGTGTGCAGGAGATATCTTGACTGGTGATGGTGGTGTGGATCTCAATGGCTGCTCGAGCTGGGACTCCTGGATGGTCGACACCGACTTGGAGCTGCTGCTCCTTGGTGTTGACTCGTCGAGCCCGTTTGCTTCTCTTGAGGTTGACGCGGACACTCAACCGCATCTTTCACCGCCAACACCAGCGATCGAGCATCAAGAAGGCGTCGTCTCTCAGCACCAACTCAACACAGGGTGGAGCGACGGCGACGGCAATCAGCTCACTGAGTGCGATGATGGAACAAGATTGGTGTCCAGAGTCCTGAGCAACCAGCTACTCGGATCGTTTGGGGTAGGTACTGAAGCAGCGCCTGAGGCAGCAAGGCAAGCAGGGGTCGCACCGGTCGTGGATCAATCGATGCGTGCGGCTGTCAAGCGAAAACCACGAGCTGGAGGAAAAGCCAAGTACGCTAGCACCAGAGATCGCCGCAAGTCCGAGATGCGGGTTCTGCGAGAAGAAGCGACCGAGTTGGAGACGCGCGTCAAGCAAACCAAGGAGAGCACTCGGAGTCGAGTTTGGCAGGATAGCAGCGCAATAGTGAACCTGCCACCAAGTTCAGTCAGCGAGATGGTGTTACCTCTGCAGCCGACGTGGCGACATGTCGCCGAGCAACAGGGTGATCTTCTCCGCGAATCCGCCGAAGTGAACGCCTCGCTGAGAGCGAGTGTTGTGGCTCAGACCAAGTTGGCGAGGAGTCTACAACGCATGTTCAAGCGAAGACTGGTGCAGATAGCGGTAAGTCTATTCCGCTGGTAGATGATGCGACCGTGTGTCGAAAGAGTCTGAGCATCTTGTGTGTGTGTGCTCTTGGCGTCCAATTAGACCGTACGCGACACGATCAAGAGCGATCCAGAGTGGAGCCACTTGGGGGGTTCCTCTGACGACCGAGCCGTATTTGCGAGGCTTCTGGCGAGCGCAGACGCCATGTACGCAGAGGTCGACCGCGTCGTGCAGACGCTCGATCGCAAAGTACCACCAGCTCACGACACGTTCCGGAGTTGGGAGGTGAAGCAAGCCAGCGGGGGCGATGGTGGTGACTGCCGTAGACTTCTGTCGCTGGAGATGGCGAGTACGGAGCAATTGCCGTTTCTGAGAAGCGACGTGCATCGCGCTGTGCGATTCTCGCTTGGGGGACAGAACCCACAGATGCGCAACTACGGGATCGAGGTACAGTTGTTGCCTGCTCTTGAGACTGTTGGAGATCGTGATCATGGCACCAACACTGGCATTGTGGGATTTGACATCATTGTTGTTGTTGAAATTGGACACGCGTGGTAGAATTTTGACATCTCCTCGAATACGCTCTTGGGCAAGACGCATGCGAGCTCCACCAGCGATCTTCGGTCGGGGACGTATCGATTACGGTTCGCGAGCAAGTACGTTGTCGAGGAAACGCGCTCGATCTTCATGACCACCACGTACATCGACTCGGTCAGCGTCAGTGGTGAGCCCATCGACGAACTCGTGCTTAAGGAGCAGAAGTGGACGATCCTCACGAGCCAAGCCGTCGAGCGTGGTCACCCGTTGGACGACAAGGCGGACACCACACAGATCCAGACGCTCTCGGTCATTACACCCAAGTTTGTGCCCCCGTCGCTGGCAGATCTCTGGTGCAAAGAGGTTGTGGAAACAGCTGTGATCCCCGCATGGGACTCCGCGGTCTCTGCAGGACAACAACTACTGGAGAACGTTCTTCTCGCGCAGACTGCGGCATGAGCGTTCACAGATGCTGAGTTTGTATGGCATCGTGGCGCGAACGGAGTGCTAGCGAGGAGATTGCATTTGGGGTTCACTCTCAATGCCATCGACAGAATTGTCACCACTGCGGTCGCGCGACAGTCTGCACTCCACAGGCAATTGTGAACGCAGCACACTTTTTTTCTGACTTCCGAGATTGTCGAGGTGGCGAGGATGGCTGACTCTCATTGTCAATTTCAAATCGTGAAGATCAGACCACTTTTGCAATGAGGAGTTGTGCGAATCACTGAGGTTCACTCTGCGAGAGCAATCACAATCGACACCTGATCATCCAGCTATGCAGTATGCGTACCAAGAGCGGAAGTGGCATTCGAAGCGATATTGAAAAAGAACAGGATACCCTTAGCGAGAGAGCACCAGCATGCAGGCAATAGCTATGCCTGCAGATCGTTACCAGAGAGTGAGCTCTAATGACCATCTCCATCACACAGTTTGTTGGTTTTCACTTGCCATTTTGCCACAACAGCATCGTCTTGCAACTGCAGCATCAAACAGGAAAGGCGTGAACGAGACCAAGAGATGGCGCCGAGTGACCAATTGCGCGTTTCAGCTGGGGACACGACCCTCGAAGCCGATCTCGCCGCCGATCTCGCCGCCGATGACGATGACGCCAACTGGGATGCGTGGGTGCTCCAAGCCGACTTGGATCTGCCTCTCGATTTGGACTCGTGGCCAGTCGACACTGCTTTCGAGCAGCAACAGGCACAGACGTGCCTTTCCTCGCCCATGAGCGACGACAGTGTGCGCCAGTTCGCCACAGAGCATCGGAACGAGCGAGTCCATCCCGCTAGTCCGCTGAAGACGATGCTTTTGGCCGAAAATACCACTGAGTCACCAGCAGGCTCTTCACAAGCAGCAGCAAACGAACTTCCTGATGCAGCGGCACCGACTGCGAGCGAGACGAAGCGCGCGGCGATCGTGAGTAAAGCAACGCGAGCAGCAGCAAGACCGTCGCGGTTCGCCAGCTCCAGTGAGCGCCAAAGATGGGAGATGCGGGCTCTCCGAGAGGAAGCGCACGAGTTGGAGGGGCAGATCAAGCTGATGGAGCAGAATGTGTTGAGGCGAGTGGTCACAAGCGCAGGGATCCCGTTTGAGCCGATGTGGAAACGAGCGGCGGAGCGACAGCTTGAGCGACTCCACAAGTCGCTCGACGAGAACAAAGTGCTGAGAGAAAGCTTGGTCGCTCAGAAGAGAATGGCAAAGAGTCTGCGTCGCGCTTGGAGGCGAAGAGCGACTCAGCTGGCGGTGAGTTACGTTGTGTTGTTGTTGAACCTTTCCTAGGATCCAGGGGTGTAAATGCGTCTCTATGTGTGTGTGTGTGCTTGTTTCTCTCGTTTGTTATCCAGATCATCAACACAATCATCAAGAGCGATCCAGAATGGAGTCAATTGGGTCGCTCGCTCGATGACCACATCGTATTTGCAGAGCTGCTGACGAGTGCAGACGCGATGTACGCAGAGGTCGGTCGCGTTGTGCAGACCCTCGAGAGCAAGATCCCGCCAGCCCGCGACGGTCCGTTCCGCAGCTGGGAGGTGAAGCGAACCCGTGAAGACTCAAATTTGGTGTCCCTAGAGATGGCGAGTGCGGACGATATGCCATTCGCAAGCCACGACGTGCACCACGCTGTGCGAGTCACTTCGGGTGAAAAGAACGCCCACATGCGCAAATATGGGACGGAGGTACTGGACTTCTTTGGCATTCATTTGTCTGCAGGTGATACCGTAGCGACACGGTACTGATCTTCCACTGTATGGTTTTGCGTGTGTTCGTGCTAGAACTTTGGTATTTCTGCCAGCACTTTTCTGGGCAAGACGCATGTCAGCTTCACTGCGAGAGAGGGTCTGTCGGGGGTACGTCGGCTCCGATTTGTGATGCAGTCGTTCATCGAAGAAACGCGCTGCATCTTTGTGACAACCTCGAGGATCGATTCGGTCAACACGAGGGGCGAGCCTGTCGATGGGGTCGTGCTCAAGGAGCAAAAGTGGACGATCTTCAGCCGACAGGACAGCGACAGAGGTCACCACTCGGGTTGCAGCAGGACGGCGATCACGCAGATCCAGACGTTCTCGAGCATCACACCGGAGTTTGTACACCCGTCGGTCACAGATCACTGGTGCAAAGACGCCGTAGAGATTTCCGTGATCCCAGTGTGGGACTCGGCGGTCTCTGCGGCTCAGCAACGACTCGAGAACGTCCTGCTCGACCAGAGCGCTGCATGACCGATCGACCTCGTTCCCTCGCTCGTGTTTTTTGTTTGAGAGCGACCCATTTTGGTTTTGGAGAAATCAAGTGCATTTTGGCTCCATCACATTCCGAAAATCGCCACAGGAACACGAAATATGACTAAAGTAGCCCCGAGTTCAGGCAGTTTTTCACATGTGGCAATGAACCCTTGTTGACGACCCTGAAATAACAGGCGATGATGTTGTCGCAGTGTATTACTCGGATGGTGTTCTATCCATCTCTCCTGGTTCACTGTTGCGGCCAAAAGTGACAGTCAATAAGGTTTCAAAAAGTGTGATCGCTCAAACACTTGGATCAGAGCAATCCATCCAGCATCACGACGATGGATTGCTCCAGCCGAGTGCGCGCGAGAGACCAATCGATCAGGGCTGCGTGTGCTCAGGAAGCTGTTGTGGTAGATCTGCGCGAGCCTGTCCACTTCAACCCCTCGGCTTCGTCCGTCCAGTCGCAGGATTGCCCTCCGCACGACGCTCCGATGCTTAGAGTGGACGAGCAGATGGTCGCTCAGCGATCCTTGAGCGAGTGGTCAGCATCGTCGCCGCAGCGAGTGGTGGGGCTCGACATGCAGCAGCTCCAGCTCAGTCGCGACTTCGTCAGCTGGAGCGGCAGTGATAGCAGCAGCGAGGAGCTCAGTTGGAGAGCTGAGGATCAGCAGCAACAGCAACAACAACGACAACAACGACTCGGACTTTGCTCCTCGTTGACACCACCACGCGAATCGCTTGGAGATATCAGTGTGATCGAGGCGTTCACCGACGAATGGAGTGACAATCCTGACGGTGAGGACGACAGCAGCGTCCTAGGCGATGCCCGAGCTGTCGGTCAGATTCTTCAAACACCGGACCCAAAGAGTACTTTGATAGACTCCATGTCGTTTGGTGGCGGTGGTGGTGGCGAGCATCCAGCAAGGAGCTCGGGGACCACCGACGGTACGTCCTCGGCCAAGAAAACATACATCAACACACGAGAGCGGCGCAGGCTCGAGATCATTGTCTTGCGGAAGCAGGCTCAGGAGCTCGAAGCCAGACTCGCACAGCTCCAGGAAGGACAGACCACGTCGTCGTCCAGAATCGTTGTGGCAGCACCGAAAGAAGGCTGGACGGAGACTCTGACTTCTGCCAGATCGGCCGCAGCAGTCTCAGCGTCGCTGGAGCCGCTGCTTTGGAAGAAACTCGCGGAGAGACAGCGGGAGCGTCTGAGGCTGAGCCAGAAGGAAAACGCACGGCTGCGAGAGCTCGTGGTCGACCAGAAACGGTTGTCGAAGAGTCTGCATCGGGTCCTGCTCAAGAGAGCTAAGCAAGTCTCGGTACGTCAGCGCGTTACTCGTACTTCTTATCTCTGCATCTTAGTCTGACCTTGTGCCATGGGTTTGTGTGTGTGTGTGGTAGATTATGGAGAGCCGCCTGCTGGTACCTCCCGAGTGGAGCGACTCGGGCTACCCCGCGGACGATGAGCTGGTGTTTGGAATGCTTTTGCTCCACTCGCAGGGGATGTATTTCGAAACGGACGCCGTCATGCACAGACTTGCGCGACAAGTGAAGACTCCTCCTCTGTGTGGCAAGTTCAGGAAGTGGGAGGTGAAGCCGAGCCGTGCTGGAGATAACAACTCGGTGTTTCTAGAAATGGTCGACTGTGAAGAAGTGCCATTCGCAAGATCGCTCGTGAACGAAGCGATCCAGCGCTTGTTCAAGCTACGCAGCAGCACTCACAAACAGCAAGACGACCAGGTACGTTTCGATCCAACTATTGTGCTATCCCCGGAAAACCGAGTTCGACTTGGTAGCATCGACAAACCCTATTTTCCATCCGACATTTGCTTTTTCGTATCCTGTGTTTGGTCGTAGGACACAGACGTTGCTCGTGCGATGGACACTCTGCAGATCAGCTATAGGAGTTTGAACGGATCGAGTCTCTCTCGAATGCGCTACGTGATCCGCAACTTTGTCGAGCCTGATCGCTGTGTGTTCGTGCACGATACCGTGATCGACCCGATCACCAGCGCGGGGCTACCGATGCCAGGACTCATTCTCCAGGAGCGCAAGTGGCTCGTCCTCACAGACGCCTCGTCGCCGACGGGTCCAGCAACATTGGGGAGTGCTTCGTCGCTAGGATCTACTAGCACGAGGATTCAAACGTACGCGTCCATCGCGCCAGCAGTTCTTCGCTCGCCATTTTCCAAAGCGTGGAACCGAGAGGTGATCGAACGCGCAGTCATCCCAGCGTGGGACCTTGGCGTGACCGCCACTACACAGAGACTCGAGAACCTGCTCCTGGGTCCAGTGTAGCTATCTCCACGTGACTTGGACAGCGACTTCAACATGAAGATGCCTCGAATGTGATTGTGAGAAAGTTCAGTGCCAGAAAGACTCAGATCTTTCTTTTCGAGCGAAGCAAGGTGAAGTTTACCTCGATTGCAAGACATGGTGCTCCGTTCCTCCTCCATAGGGTAAACTCCCAGAAGTGATTGTGACGCACTTGTGGCTGCATCGAGGGTAATCACTCAGCCATTTGGACCAGAGCAATCAAGCTCAACAATTGTTGCTGCTTGCTTCAGATTGCCTACTTGTCAAGTGAGGTTTCGTCAGTCCACCTCGATGGATTACCCTCCGCAAAGAGCTCCGATGCTTACCACTTACGATAAAGTCACCCAGCAGAGCTTCAGCGAGTGGTCAGCATCAACCAATGATCTCGACTCGACTTGCGCCAGCGACAGCAGCAGCTCAGTCTCGATTTCGTCTCCTCGAGCACAAGCGATGAGAGCAGCAGCAGGGAATCCAGTATTGGGAGTGCTGAAGACGACGTCCAGTGCAGTGCTGGAACTTGGTATCTGCGTCCCCATTGAGAGCGTGCGCGAGGCGTTCGAAGGTATCGGCGTGCTCGTGGCGATGATCGACGGATGGCGCGAGAACGCTGCCGGTGGTGATGACGAGAACAGGTATCCTGTAGGTCGGCTTCTTCGTACACTAGACGACAACAGAGCGATGTCAACTGTCGCGCCAGGCACCGGAGGAGCAGACGGCGAATGAAACCCGTAGTCCTGCTAGCAGCAGTCGTATCCCCGATTGAGTCACTGCTCTGGAAGAGCATGCAAAGCTGAAAGATATCCTGTGAGCCCAGCAGCGGTGGGCAATGCGTCTGCTCCGAAAGAGAGAGAGAGAGAGAAGTCGTGCCATTTGAAGGAAAGGTCACGCATGAACGAAGTACTCCAACGCTTGTTCAAGCTACGCAGAAGCACTCAAAAGCAGCAAGTCAGCAAAGTGCGACCTCAATCGAGCAATGTGCTGTGAACCCTGTGTCAAGAATGAATTGGTAAACCCTGCAGGCAGGTGAGCAACCAAAGTTCCACACAACAACTAAACTCTCATACTCCTTTGGCATCTCTACCTCGCAGCCGCAGCCAGCTTGAGCAGGTCGTTCTCGATCTTCTGAGAGAGCGCAGAGTAGCCCCAGTCCCAGTTTGGGATCTCGGACTTGAAGATCTCGTCTCGATTCCAGGTGTCGTCGTTCTGCGAGAGCGGGTGGTCCGGCAGTGGCGCGATCGTCGAGTAGGTCTGCACCACCGTCTTGTGTGGACCTGCAGCGTTGGCGCTGGAGTTGTCGAGCTTCGCTTTGTCGGTTATGATGATCCACTTGCGCTCTTGCAAGATGCGGCCAGGGAGCGGTCTCCCATCGGGGGTGACGCGATCCAGGTACGAGCAGTAGACGAAAACCGAGCGCGAGGACTCGACGTAGTTCTGGAACACGTTGCGCATGCGCATCATGTGAGAGCTGTTCGGCGAGCCGTGCTGCTCCTTGGCCATCAAGATCGTCACTTGAACGTACTGCTCAGACACATAGAGCAATCGAGGATACCAACACCACCATATCAGACACCAGTAAGCGAGTGCCTAGACCCTGAAGGAGCTCTCAATGCTGGACAAACTCACCTCGTTGCCCTTTCTAATGGTGCTCGATTTGATGCGGTTGCAGAGCGTGTGGATGAGGTTGTTCACCTGGGCGACGCTGAACGGCATCTCCTCCACGTCGATCAGTTCAATGTAGACATTGTTGCTGCGGGCGGAACCAGTTCCCGGTTTCACGTCCCATTTCCGATACTTACCGTGCGGTGGGGTCTTGGCACGGAGAGCGCGCGAGACGCGGTCCGTGTGCTCGTACATCGTACTCGCAGACGACATGAGCCTCTCAAACACGGCTTGGTCGTCCGGCGACTCGCCCAGTTCGTGCCAGGGCATCAAGGTTCTCAGGTGCGGTTGCATGCCCTGCAATAGTAGCAAGCAACACGCTTCAGGTTAGGATATGAAGGAGCCAACCTTGGCAGTCAGACTCACACGCAAACGCACCGCAACATGGACGACACGGTTGAGCAGGATGCGGTGCAGACTCTTCGCCATGCGCTTCTGGTCGCACACCGCGATCTTGAGCCGCTTGTTCTCCATCCCCGCGAGCGAAACGCGTTCCTTCTGGCGCTCGGCGAGGATCTTCCACAGTGGAGAAAAAGCACCAGCTGAACCCCCTTCTCCATTGCTGCGCACCACCTGCTGCACGCTTTGACGCAACTGCTCGAGCTGAAGCTGAAGCTGCATCGCCTCTTTGCGCAGACGGGTCGCTTCTTCTTTCTCTCGCTCGCGGGTGCCAATGGACTTGGGCTTTGGCGCCTTGCGAGCTGTCGGCGTCACAAAGTTGCGCTCTTGTCCTCCCCCACTCTGGCTCGGAAGCCCACTGAGAATGCCAGCGCTCACAGCGGTTGCGGATCTTCCAGACACGAGCCGCGCACTACTGGCGTCGATCTGGTGGTGGTCATCGTCGTCTTCCTCTGCGTCAGGCTGCCATTCCTCCAGGAACGCCTGCACGGCGGTCACCTCCGGTCGGCTGAACGACTCCTGGTCGCGAGGCAACAGCGGCATGAAGCACTCCGCAGCGACTGCTTCGGCGTGCTGCAGGTGACTGAGCTGCAGCTGATCATCGAATGCGTCGATCGAGTCGCGACTGAGCAGCAAGTCGAGGTCGATCGCTGCTGCTGGAGCTTGAGTTGCTGGCGCGCCACTGCCACTCGTGGCAGTCGGCGTGTCAACTGCATAGAGCAGCGCACGCAGCGAGTCTTCCATCGAGTGCGACGTGGTAATCATGAGCGAATGGTTGTTGTGGCAATCGCGACTCGTCGAGCGGTTGGGGTGCATCATGTGAGACTTGTTGGGGGTTGGTAGAAATTGATATTGCGCTGGTGGCTGACGGAAGAGACTGAATGCAGACAGCCTGAGAAGCTGACGGATTGCCTCAAGAACTGGGCGGAGTACAGAAGGGAGAGGAGAGGGCAGGACAGGCGCGTTGACTCGATTTGAACTGACTTGCCTCTCTCATCAAGAAAGTGATGACAACGAGAATGGTAATCAACACCTGGATACACTGCATCACTGACGGGTTTTGTCTTTATTTGCCTTTGTAGTTTGATGCGACAAAACACCAAGTCTGTATGCATTGTGAGAGGCGAAGCTGGATTACGGTGATCACTGTGGACGATAGTGCTCATCAATCGTTAGATGGTCCCTTTTTCAAAAGCATGGGATACTGCTGCATCAGAAACATTGCTGTTTTGCTGCACCAAGTCTCCGGTCGTGATGCTCTGGATCTGATAGCCGCTGCCCTTGTCCACTCCAGTGCAGTCCTTGCGACAGAATGAGATTCGAGCTAAACTTGGTGCCACGCTTCTTGAGAAGATAATAGTGCGGTCAACAAACATACTGAGGGAGTATCCCGTCCTGAAAGCGAGTGCAATCAGCACCACTTGTAGTTTTGTGTCTTGTCTTTCAGAGCAAAGTCCCCCGATTTCAAGGACTATCAATGATTTTTCGTCAAGGGGAAGCGAATGAAGATCCGAAGAGGTCCATCCAACTTGTCCCAGATAGACTTGGATCCATGCTCTCCCTCGTTTCACAAAGTTGAGCGCTTCGACATGGTTCTCAGGATGAGCTCTGCACATTTGTCAACGGTTTGCTGGCTCGAGTTCAGGTGGCACCAAAACATTGCCAATTGGCAATTTGGGTATGGAGATGCTGTCCTTTTGCGATGGGGAGTGGCGAGAGCGAGAGCGGATCCGTGGATGACTGGACTCAGTTCAGGCAGCAAGTAGCTCCTGAGTCTATTTGACAACCGCGCAACCAAGAGCACGCACACTGCATCCGCCAGCAGCAGCACTGAATGTCAAACTTCCCAGACACCAACTCTGTATGTTTCTCAGTGAAAGTGTGCAGAGTTCGCACCAGCTCAGCGACCAATAATAGCCAATCACATTCACGGTTCTCAGAAGCCAATCAACTCCCACTATTTGCCCACGTGGCGCCTGTTTACGAAGATGTACCACTGAGAGCGGTACTGGTGTCTTGTCATACGCACTTAACTCAGTGCATGTGCATTTTATGAGAGTCGCGATGATGCTTGTGCCATCACCCTCAATCTGATCGCGCCTCGATCACTGCTCGAAGATCGGTGATGGCCAAGTAAACAAAACCTTCGCCTCGTCCTCTCAGTCTCAATTAAGCGCCTTCGAGCCAACTGCGTCCGTCCGACAAGAGCATCAAGAACCATCACCTGACCGGCTCTGATTGAGCACCGTCGTCGTCATGTCCGACTCTACCACCACCAACAATTGCTTAAGTGAGAGCAGCTACGACAGTCAGACCGAGTCTCCGCAAGCCATGATGGCCGCGACGCTCGACATGTGCACTGGCGGTTGCTACAGCAGCAGCAGCAGCGACTGGCGCGACTGCCTCGAGCCCCAGACACCCTCGGCTCAAGTCGACGAGCTCCACGAGTTCCTTGCGAGCTGGGACGTCGAGCTGCTCGACATTGGCGGCGATCCTGTTGTTGCTGCTCCTGTTGGTGGTGCTGATGGCAATGGGAGTGGTGGACCCAAGATGGCGCTCTTGCAATCTGCTGGGCCAGGCACGCCGTTGTCGCCGTCATCATCGCCGCACCACGCGCGACTCGCGCACACTCTGACTCCCATGGTCACTCAAATGTTGTACAATCCATCGAACGCGCAAAGCGCGATCGCTGTTGCATCGCCAACCCCGTCCAGTTCGGACAGTGACAAAGGGGTGGTCTCTGTGCAACCCGAGGAAGTCGTGCCTGTCCGCAAGCGCATCCGCCGCAAAGTGGAGATCGCACAACTCCGTGACGAAGGCGCGTGTCTTGAGAAGAAGCTGTACGAGCTGCGCGAGTACTGGAAGAGCGTGCCGGAGAAGTTCCAGCAGCAGCGACTCGCGAATGCCACGAGAGCAAACGGCGGCGAATGGGATATCGAGAGCGAGGCACGTGTCTGCGCCGAGCCGCTCTGGAAGCAGATCGCGCACCAGCAGAAAGAGCTGCTGACCGAGTCGGAGCGGAAGAACCGAGAGCTCAAGCAAGAGTACGTCATGCAGCGCAAGCATGCACGCGAGTTGCGCAAGCTGCTGCTCAAGAGAGCCATGGAGCCCAAAGTGCGTTCGTTTATGAAGAGGTTTAGTGCTTGAGTTGTACATTGTAAACCAATTTGTAATGGATTATATTATCGATGCACACTACTTGTGCAGGTGTTTGACACCGCGCTCTGCTCATCGCCGCCTTGTCCATCAGATCCTGCTCCACATCCAGCACGAGTCTCACTTCGAGGTTCGAGAGCCTGTTAACCTGTATAACTCAGGAGTGCCGATTAGCCGCCTGTCGCTTTCGAGATGCGCCTCTTTCGCACATCTCCAGATTGAACTAGGTGATTGCTTTCCCATGCGACATCAACATCAGTTTGATCTGGCTCAGACGCCGAAAAGCGCAGTCAGGACGCGAAGCACATTTGCCAATCCGCTCACACGCAACCACATGATGGCCGACTCTGCTGCTGTGACGAGCAGTAGCGCCAGCGACGCCAGGTCGCGCCACAGCCTCGCGCTCCCCGACCCGTCCGGCCAGGCGCGCGAGCTGCTCGAGTTCCTCGAGCACTGGGACGGCGAAGACGAACTCCTCGCGCTCGATGGCGGCGACGCGCCGATCACGTCGTCGATTTCCATGACCAACCACGCTCTTGTGACCCTACCCAGCACAGACTCTGTCGCCTTTATCCTTCCCAAAAAGGGTAGAGACGACGCTCGCGAATGGGACGAACCGGTGCCAGCGAAGAGTCGCAAGAAAGTGGAGATCGCGCAGCTCCGCAGAGAAGCGAGTGCTCTCGAGAAGACGCTTGGCGACCTAAGCAAGTACTGGAAGAACGCGCGCGTACACGGCAACCGTGTGGGCAGTGGTCGTGTTAGTACTGCGGAGCGCAATGCGAATCGACAGCGCCAGTTGGTGCGCGCGGTGGAAGAGGAGAACCGAGAGCTGCGCGAAGAGTACCAGAGCCGACGGAAGAACGTCAAGGCGATTTACAAGTTGCTCAAGAGACGAGCAACGACGTATCCGGTGAGTCGGTCTCGCTTCGATTCTGCGCTGTGTGTCTTTGCCGTTGTTACAATCGTTTCGTTAACAAATACCTTCCAACATGCTGTTGATGACTGTGTGCATGGAACCAATTTGGTTGCAGGAATTCAACTGCGTGTTCCACCTTTTGAATCAGCCAACGCTGCCGCGGAACGGACTCGCTGGAAGCGGCGAGATCTTCCAGGCGCTACTTCGTGACCTCAGCATGATGAGTGTCGAGCGTGAGCGCATCGACCGTACAATCGAGGCGCGCAGGCGACCAAGTTGCTCGTTCCGTGACTGGAACGTGCGCGAAGAAAACAACCACTCAGAGAACGGCATCTTCTTGGAGCTCGTGGACAGCTCCGTGCTGCCGTTCGACCGACTCCAGGTACACAAAGCGATGGAAAAACTCTACAGCGAGCAGACCAGCTCAAGCCAACACTTTTGCGAGGTATGTTCCAGCACTCACTCGTATCCTGAGCTCTGTCTCCTTTTTCTATCGCGGGAGGTTTCTCGACTACCATCTCAAATGCATCTTTCGTTTCTTTCATCCGCAGTATTTTCACAAGAGCGCCAATGGGGACATGATCGTTCGCCAGTCGATCTATGCGTACTGTAACTCCGATGGAGAAGGCCACGTGCGCCACCAAGAAATCGTGCGCAGCGAGAGCGACGACACCCACTCGTTCTTCCTGCGCATTACGCGCATTGAGCCGGTGGGACCGATGGGCGAGCCGATCGCGGGGCTCTCGCTCCTCGAAAAGAAGTGGACCGTAGTTCGCAGTGGCGGAGGAGACGATGGCGAGGAGGCATCGAGCAGCAGCAGCAGTCTAGACGACGACGGCGCTCTCTCGACCGTGCAGGCGTACCACAAGATCACGCTCCTGTCGGCCGACAAGAAGTACGAAGGTCTCTGGACGAAATCAATGATCATGAACGCGATGGTGCCCATGTGGGATGCCAGTCGCGCGAAGACCCGCCAACGACTCGAGTCCCAGCTGATTGAGCAGGGCTTGCGCAACAGCAGACGGCTCCAGGCTTCTAAAGTGTGGTATTAGCAACGCAGTTGTCGATGCTGAAAATCCAGCGATCCC
>JAASFO010000491.1:0-19600 GCA_023333815.1 Globisporangium recalcitrans
ACGTTGAGGAAGACGAAGAGGAAGAGCCCGAGAAGCTGCAGACCAGTGGACGGTAGCCCAGCGTCCACCGGATTGATTACAAGTGCGTGGATCCGAGTTGTGCTATTAGGGAGAGGGTGGGGAGGAATAAAGGGAGAGGGTGTACGATATTTATGCAGACGTGAACAACAATGGTTTACATCATGAACATTCGTGCTTTTTGCCATTTTCACTTGTCTTCCTCAAGCTCGGTCCAGCACGTCCAAGGCGCGAAGGCTGTTGCTGTTGCTTTTTGTTAGGAACTCGCCACCAATGTTGACCAAGATGCCTGCATCCCACAGATCCATCAAGCAAGCCTAGTGGTGTTGAGAAGGAGCTTCCTTTATGCAGGTCCAGAAGCGCTTGACCACCGTCTCCGGGTGCTTCTTCTGCAGCTCAATGTCCGTTCGCATCTCCAGCACCTTGAGCAGCTCCGTTTGATCCAGCGTCCCGTTGCCTACAACCACGAGGAAAGTGTGCCGACATGTTAGGACAGATTTGTACAGGCTACTGGGAACAGCAAGAAGCTCACCGTTGTTGTCGAAGACTCGGAACGCGAGCTGCACGACAGGGAACGAGAGCTCCACGCCGCTCACGATGCGAGCCGCTCGGATAAAGTCCGCTGCAAGTCACATACAATGTCAATACAAAGTCACGAGCAGCATCGAGACTCGGGGCTTGTCGTTATCGCACAACGCACCTTCCGTGATCTCCGCGGCGCCAGTGAGCTCAAACGCAAGCTTGATGTCTTCCAAGTTGCTCTGCACGTTGAAGTGAAACTTGTAGAAATCGTCCCACGTCACCAGCTCCTCACTCGCGTTCAGCGCCTGGACGCGCTCCAGGTACGGCGCGAGACGCTCCGGATCAAAGCACGAGATGAGCGTGATGGCAAAGTCGTGCACCGAGATCACCTCCTGGTTCTTGACGCTCGGGTGGGGCTTGGCGTACAAATCGAACTCTGCCTTCAGGATCTGCTTGCGGAGCAGGTCGAGCGCTGTTTCGAGCTCCTGCGCCTTGATGCGCTTCTTGCCGTAGTACCCAAAGAGGTACTGCGTCAGGCGAGGGAGCGTGACTTCCGCAGAGATGTTCATCGGACCGCCGGCTTCGTTCGCGGTGATCGAGCGCAGAAGGTTCTCAATCACGTGGCAGAACTCCGCCTTGTGGACCGTGCCGTCGCCGTCCAAGTCAAACATCGCGAACGCCACGTCAAAGTGCTCCTTTGGGACTAGAACCACAGCAAGTCAGTCAGTTACGGAGGCGTGGGGGTCCGAATACCAAACAGTACATTGAGCCAGCAACGTACTCTGAAGCAGGTGGATGAGCAGGTAGCACTCTTCATAGGTGATCAGACTGTTCGCGTCCCCAATAAAGTCGCACGTGTACTCGACATCCGCGCGCTACATAGACATACACACAAAACAGACAGTCAGGTCTTGTATCACCAAATGATCTCCCGACAACAAATGGTCCTTACCGGAGTCTGCAAGTGGAAGCGCGGCAAGATGAGCGAGTGCAGGAAGTTGGTGAATGTCATGGCGCGGGCTTCCTTGTCGCCCGAGCCGACGGTCTTGCTCGCGTACGCGTCAAAACGCGCTCGCAGCGAGTCGATCTCCCGGTAGTTCTTCTTGTACTCGTCCAGGTGGATCTTCATCAGGTCCACCTCCTCCAGCTTCGCGTTGTGCTTGGTGCGCTTCTTGAGCAGACTGCGGCGTCCGCGCGGCTTGGGCTCGACGGCTTCCTCCGCGTCCGTCTTCTCCGCGTCCACCACGGACGCGATGAACGCCGTCTTGGTCTCACACTGCGCTTCGTGCGAGCCGTCCAGGGCCGCCATCGCAGCGACAGCGCCACCTGTGAGCGCCATTCCAGTGAGCTTCATCCAGGAAAAGCCTTCGCTAGATTGCGCCACTTGGACGCTCGGGACGCTAGCCGCATGGAGGTGGAGAGCGCTCAAACGCGCAGCGTTGCGGTTGTTGGCCGCCGACGTCGACGCCGCTCGGACGCCGCTGAGAACCACGCGCTTGGACGCCATCTCGCCTTCTTCTTCTCCTCGCTTTGTCTTGGACTTTGAATTGAGCTCTTCAATCAGCCGACTGCAAACTCTCCCTCTGACTTTTTCGTGATTTCTGCCTCTCATTATTGAGAGAAGTCATTTGTATGGGGTTTTCGAATTGACATCAAAATATCCAAGCGGTGCGTTTTGCTGACCGAAAGCGGTCTTTTAGAGGGACAACTAAAAGCGGGCCAACCAATTATGGGTTTGCAACACTAAATGTGGGACTGAATGGTGGTGCTAAAAGAAGGAAAGGACCTCTTTTCAGAGGACTCGATCCCACTAACATCAATGCGACAAACCTGAGCCAAATTGGGTTTGAAGCGACTGACACTTTCGCCAAATAGCAGTTGGCTCGGGTTTCTCGAATGGAGGGAGATGGTGTTGAACTCGAGGGGCCACTAATAAGACGCGTTCGAATTCGATGCGACAACGAACGCAAGTTTTGGCTCAACAAACTCATAACGCGAACGAACGAGGCTGACGCCTGACCTCATCTTGCGCGCGTTGATGGACGCGCAGCGCTCGTCCTGGCGGTCTCCAGAGCCGCCGCGCGCCTTCCCCAGCAGCTCCCCAGCGACTGCCACCACGAGAGAGCAGAGTCTGCGGCGCTTCTCATCACACGAGCACTCGGCGGCGCGAACCAGTACAGAGGCGACCAGACAGCTTCAACAACAGCATCAGCAGCAGCGGCGCAGCATCAGCAGCAACAACAGCAACAGAGGCGATGGAGATGGAGATGGAGATGGCAGCCGTAGCGGCGACGACGTGTATCGGAGCAGACGCCAATCATTCCACAACGCGGTCGCAACGACGAGCGACAGCGCGGACCTCACCGCGTACTACGCTTTTTCGCGACGGCGGAACAGCAGCGTCAGCATCATCCGCGACGAAGGAGGTCGGTTTGTGTTTATCCACTCTAGGCATGCTCGTGTAGTGGTGAGCTTGTCCTAATGTGCTATGGTGTGTTTATTGTGTGCATGCTCTCTATTTGTTATAGGGCTCTCGGGTTTCCTCGAGTACAAGAAGCTCGATGGCTCCTGGCGGCCGTTTCTCTTCCAGACAGTGGACTTCCAGCTCATGGTCTACCGAGTGCACGTGAGTCTGCTGGCCGAACGCGTGAGCTTAGGGCTCTCTACTCGATTGGTGCTGACGTGTTGTCTGCGTGATTGTTTCCATTTGCTCAGTCCACGCATCAGGTCACAGTCATGTCGACCGACATCCGGAAAGCGTCCGAAATCGCTTTAGCCCAAGAAAGCGGCGTTTGTACGGAAAGCGCTTGCTCTAGTTGGCGGGGAGCGCTTGCTGAGTGAGGCTTACAGTGTATGATATTGTGTGGGCTTGGGTTCCTAATTTTGCAGCTCAGAACGACACGCGCGTGCTTCGACTCGGCATCAACGGCACGGTGATCACGCTCCGAGCGGTTTCGCATCACGCGGCGATGTACTGGATAGAGGTGCGCGCCTGTAGTCTGCGAATGTTAGCATCGTTTGGCCGTAGACGTGGCTCATACCATGTCTTTATTATGGTGTGGACATTGCAGGGTCTTCAGCAGCTCAAGGCAGGCAAGTCGCTCGAGATTACCGGAGATCGTCCGACTTTAGGTACTCGAACACCACTGATACCCTCAGTGTGCTCCATCGAGATTATGAGCTCGGCTGACTCCTGTTTTGTTCTCCTGCTGGCTAGAATCGGAAGACGACATCTTCCGGCAGATCGACCAGCTGACGTACTTGCGGGAGTGGGCACCGCCGCCGTCGAACTCGCCGTCCTGCTGCTGGCTCTGCTGGGGACCAGCACTCCCTCCGACCGACCCATCCTGTCAAGAGGTGCGAAGCCGTCAACATTGAGCGAGTTTCGTCATCGCGCGTGAACTGAATGCGCAAGTTAGGCGTTTGTGTGAACTGTGTGAGCCATATCTCACGCGTGCGTGCTAATTGGTGCTCCGTGTTTCCGTCATGGTGTCTACAGAACCAGGAAGTGGTCTGCTGTCCCATGTAGTTGAGGGTACGACAAAGAAACAGATCCCACTCAGTTCATAACGAAAGAAAGCGGTGGGGTCGCAATGGGCAGTTTTCCTACGCATGCACGGAAGGACAGCTGGTGTGTTGGATTAAGGACCATCTTGAAGCGAAGCGGACGACAGTTCTGCTTCAACTTGACTGCAAATGAAGAGCTTCCTCAAAAAGTGAGGCAGTCTAAACTACTCTCGTTCGATCCTGTTCGACCAACTCTCTCTCTCCAGGTTCCTCAACGACTGATGCGACGACACGCGAAAGCCATTCCTGTTACTGCTCATGTTGCCAATCTCGAGCCGATCGCTTTGTTCGCAAAGGCGCTCCACCTTCCCGACTCGAATTCGCATGAAATGCTGCGCAAGGTCTTGGGCTATCTTGACTGTCGCAAACACACAATGGATGTCTGCGTGTTTCTGATTACCTCGCAAGGCAGGGATTGATCAGGAAAAAGCAGCACATGTCGAATCTCCGCGACGTTCTTGTCCATCTGGACTTTGTGTGCTGGTGCCCTCTCTCCATGCTTGTAGAGCCTCACGTACTTCTCGAGCTTCTTGTGCTCCTTCACCTCACACTCGAAAACGCGCACGACATCACACGAGCACTACTGTGCTTCCCTAAAAATAACTGAAAAACTGAGATGTCGACTTTTTGCGCTCGAACTCGCACTTAAGCGGGTCAGAGTTCATTTTTCAAAGTGCTCACTTCACACATGCACACATTTGTGTGCATAATCAATCTCGCTGACACTGAATCACGATCTCGCACCGAGCTTCATTTCATTCCTCTTCTTCCTCTCGTTTGCGCCTGTCCGTCCGTCCATCCGTCCGTAAATCCGCGTGCTTCAACGACTCAGTCGCCGCCGCCTCCAACCAGTGTCGTTCCACGGCCATTTCTCTAGCAGCAAACGCGCAGGTCTTCTTCACGACCTCTCACTTTCTCAGATGCTCTCCATCCCGCACATCTCGCGCAATGACCAGCGGAGAAGGCGCGCTGCTCAGAGCGACCGCGGTGCAGACGGTCAGCCGCTGCTAGCGCCACTGCAAGCTCCCATCGCACTCGCGCTGCTGCCCGACTCGTCGCAGCTCGCGGTGATCGAGACACCGTTACCACCGCTAGGCGAGTCGCTCCTGACGCGTCCAGCGCGACCTCTAACGCACAGCAGCTCGCGCACGAGACGAGCACGCCGCAAGTCCAAGAATTGCCGCAACCTGAGTCGCTTCGGGTACGACTACGTGGGGTTCCGGCGCGTCACGGCGCGCGAGACGCTCATGGCGGACGACCTCGCAAAGATGCAGCGCCAGATCTGGGAGCTCGAGCAGACGCGCGTGCTCATGCAGTCGATCCAGCTGGTGCGCCACGCGAACGCGGCGGGGCTCGTGGCCGACAAAGTGCGCGACTACTACCTGCACTTCAGTAGGGGGTACGACCCGGCCAAGTGCGCGGACGGCGGCCAGCTGCTCGAGTCGCTGCTGCGCTCCATCATGCTGGACGACGTGCAGTCGCCGGCGTTCCACGACCTCGACACGTTCCTGCTGCAGTGGGAAAACTACTCGCGGTACCACGCCAAGATGCTGCTCGAGGTGGACTCGATCCAGCCGCTGGAGAGCGAGGACCCGACGGTCTACCTCGTCAAAGTGCAGGGTCTCTCGATGCTGCGCATCTCGCGCGACACGATCAAGCACTTTTTCAAGCCCATCCTGGAGGACGAGGCTATGGTGCAGCGGCTCATCGGCCAGGAGTACATCTTCCCATTCGTGACGCTCTTCTACTTCAACTTGGACGGTCGCGTGTTCAAGATGGAGCCGCGCGCGGACCTCGCGGCGGGGCTCTTCAACTTGGTGAGCGATCCATTCTTGACCGTCAAGCTGCTGGGGGCATCGCAGCTCACAGAGGACGGCTGTCTGCACGCGTACCCAGAGGCAGAGGCGGAAGTTGAAGTGCTCAGCAGTAGCCCATGAGACGACTGTGGCGAATCATGTGATTTATAAGAAGGAGCAGCAAGAGTATCTATGTATATTGAAGATTAGCAGCATGTACACACGAGCAAATGAACCAAGAGGCTGCTCACCCACCCTGATCGCTTTGTTGACACTATGTTGGCCACTGAGAAATCTACCCCTGAGTTGGAGACTCCTCAAGCAACGCAAGTGAGAGCAACTGTTGCATGATTGACGCACGTTCATCCTCACGATTGGAGCGGGAAGAGGAACAGGGACGACCGGAATGCCATCCGAGTCGCACTGACAAGTGGCGTCATTCAGAAACCTACTAACGATTGCAAGGATGGGCACCCACGCGTTTGCTGTAGTATCTGCGGCGTCGGAGCAAAAGCAGCTTGAGTCAGAGGCGCGACCTCTCCGAGTGCCCAAGCCTACTTTCCACTGTCAGCAACCCGCAAGTCTTCTCCGTCCACTTCCTCTCTCTCTCTCTCTCTCTGAGCACCAGCTGCAGCCATCGCCGCGATCAATCTTGGGAAGGGTTCGCACGTCGAAACGGCCAGCACACGAGGGTCACGAGTGTACGCGGCCATTCTCGTACCGTTGACGTAGTCTGTTGGCCGGTTGGTAGCCTTCTTCCTTGAGGACGTCATTGTCTCCCTTCGCTTCGTCTATGAGGTTGGCGCGATCAGGAAAGAAGAAATGCACAAACGACCAAATCGCATCGCGAGATCATTCTAACTAGGTTCATAACGATGAAGGCTGATAGACAGAGAGGTCTCTTGTAAGATCGAGGAATCAAAGTGCTACTGCTGTCCGGATAGGGCGATACGCTACTGCTACCCTATCCGCGCGTACACGGTGAGGATCACGATGCGGCAGACGCTCAGGAAGCGCTCCCAGCTCGCGAGCAGCGACCCCCGCGTCTCCAGCGCGTGCAGGTACCACACATTCAGCTCCGCAAGTGAGCTGTAGAAAAATGGATGGACAGCCAACAGCTCAATAAGTTAGATCTTGCATAGCAAAACATGGGGAGAAGACACTAATGCAGCACAACGTACTCGATGAGAGCGCTAAAGAAGTCGTCGAGCTGGAAGATCTGGATGCCGCAGTCTTTCAGCACGCGCACGATCATCGTGATGAGGTTCTCCAGCAGATCCTTGAGCTCTTTCGGCTGCGAGAGTCCCGCGCCAATCGTCAGGAGCTGGCATTTACAACCAGACACAAAGAGACACACAATGGGCAATGAAGTGTCAGTTAGAGGGGGCAACTGGCATATACCCTGAAGGATAGTAACGCACCCCGTGGACGATCAGATAGAGCTTGACCGAGAGGTCGTAGAGGTCCTCGGCGCTATAGACCGAGCCCATGTGCGCCATCACTTTCTTGCGGTAGACTGCCAGCGTCTCTGCGTCGTTGATGAGGTGCGCCTTCAGGTCACGCAGGGAGTCCGTCAGCCGCGTGCCCAGGTCGAGTCCGTTCGTGGCGCGCACGCAGAGCGGGTGCAGTCGCTCCTGCAGGAACGCGATCGAGGGCCAGTCGTCACCGACGCGCAGACCGATCTCCGCGCCATTCTCAACGACCGGTGGTTTTGTGACGTACAACGCTATGCCTGTGTGTCCTTGCTGGCTGAACAGCGGGGACGTCTTTGGCGATGCGGAGCCAGACAGCGTCGCTGCAGCAGCTGCATTCGCACCAGCATCCATGCTCGGCGCGCTTCGACCACGTACGAGCAGCGGCAACTGCGAGCGCTGCGGGATCCAGTGCACCATGAGCACAGCAGCGAGGAAGAGCAGGTCGTGCCACGCGAGGAAGCCCGTGACGCGATGCGTCGGGTGGATCTCGAGCCGCGCGTGCTGCAGGAACATCACGCACGCGTACTTGCTCGCGAGCTTCTCGGAGATGAGGTAGTGCTCGCTGATGGCCTTGCACGACACGCCATGGAAGCTGCGGTCCTCCATGGCCGAGTACACGCGGCTGAGGTTCTCCAGTTGACGGCGGCAGCTCTTAAGCGTGCGCTGCGCCTGGTCGCTGATCTCGTCCAGGTCTTTCTGCAGCTTGGCGCTGAGCTTCTTGCCCACGAGCCAGCGGCCGACCTGGCCGTCCAGCGAGTAGTAGCGCTCGATCATGTAGTGCTGCTGGATGGGCGGGATCTGGAAGAGCAGCTGCGAGCGGAAGAGGCTCGGCTGCATGAGGTAGTGCTCGAGCTTCTCGTAGAGGCGGTACTGGTCCACCGTGTCGCGCCAGAGCAGCTCCTGCAGCTTCTGCTCGTCGCCCAGCACGGGCAGGTCGATGGGCGTGCGCAGGCGGATCAGCAGCGCGTCGTTCACGTTGTGGCCCTCCAGCCAGAGCGCGTAGATGTCCTCGTTGATGTGGATCGGGTCCGTCAGGAACGCCTCGAACACCTCGCGCATCATCGTGATTTTGACTGCCTCTTGTTGCTTAGGACACTGCTCAATGTGAAATCCATAGTGTCCTCCATCAATAGTGTGGACACATATGATTCAGTCAAATGATGTGGTCAACACGAAGTTGAGAGCACATTCTATGCGACGTGTGAGCAGCTCCACTTGAAATGGCTACATTTTGCTTGGTGATCATTATTGCAAGTTACCAGCTCTCTCTGGCTTCGCGTGAAGATGACTCGGTTGCGGCGATGACGCCTGGCGCTGCTGCGGTCGCTGCTCCTCGATGGAGTGAGTGTACCGCTGCTGGTGTTTGTGCAGCGTCTGAGAGCACCGCTCCTGACTCTTGTCGTACGCGTCGTGGAGGTGGTCGGTCTTCGCGTCGTAGTCCTGCTGCTGCGCGCGTATTCGATGCAGTCTGCTGACAAAGTTTGCGTTCTTGCGCTGCTTCTCCTCTTGACCGAGCGTGGTTGTCGCGGACGATGACGAATGAGACTGCAAAGCTCCAGACGACTTCTTGCACTGCTGCCCTGATCCATACAGCTGGGTCTCGGTCACGAACCGCGACTGTGCTGGTCCATCCGAATTTCGTTCTGCGTGCCTACAGTTTCGCGAATTGAGATCTTCGGACATTCTTATTGAGGCAGCTAGAGCTAACAGCTAAACCCAGAGCAACTCACCAAAGCAACGAGCTTGTATCGTGAACAGGGGTTTGGCCATGCCGAGTCGGTGTCTTCGCTTTCCTGTTCCCCACAAGCCGATACGCATTGCGTTGTTAGGGAATCAATCAACCAACTCCGGCAAGTAGTCCCAAGAAGCATACACACTGCGGGAGATGCGTGAAACCAAACGTCGCTGCTTTGGGACGAGCGTCCTTGTCTTTCTCGGACATCTCTGGGGTAGCTTGGGTCGAAGAAGTCCCACCACTGCCAGCTCCATTTTGGATCCCTGGCTTCTGGTTGAACAGATTGCTGAACTCTTTGTAGCTGATCTCGCCACTTCCGTCCCGAGAACTGGGTTTCTGGCTGTGTCCTGCGACGTTGTTGATGGCTTGGTAGTTGCACTTGTTGCACCGCCATTTGATCCAGCGGCATCTGGCCGACCGTAGATGAATCCACAGAAATCCTCATACCGAAGGCTCCTGTTTCCATCCAAACAGGTACACAGAAAGAGTGGGTTCAGCTCCTAAATTGCTGAGACGCGAGGCGAACCCGAGAGTCTTGATCATCTCTCGGACTTCTTTGCCGCACAACCGAGCGTCTTTGTCTCGATCCCAGTTGCGGAACGCGACCCGCAGGCTCCGTTTGCCATCGTACCGGTCTTGTAGCAAGGCGCAAAACTCTTCCATCTCTTTAGGTTTCGGTTGTGGTAGACAACTTTCCGGGCGGGTTTGGCTGGGAGTAGTCTTGTCACTATTCCTGCTTGCGGAAGGTCCTCCCTCGTTCACTTTGATCGCCCACTGCACTTGAGATCCATTCCGAGAGCAAGACACGCCTTCATCAGATGCCGCTGCCTGGAGGTTCAGCTTTGGCAAGCTGCAACAACGCAAACCGAGTTAGAAACGCGCCGTCCAAACGACATAACCCGACTAAACGCCACGCTACATACCTCTGCTGAGCCTGGTTCATGACCTCTGGGTCGCCTTTGAGCTGCCGCTCGCTGCTTCCTCTTGCGCTCTGAGCACGACCAAACCCAACCACGCAAGAACAGGGATGCTAAGTACGCTTCGTGGCCAAGAGCGAGAACCCACGCAGCTAATCACCTGAATCCTGCGCTTTGAGTGCTGCCTTTCCGCTGTCTCCACCGCCACGACTGGTCTCCTCGCGGTCACAAACCCACTTTTGCTCACCGCTGATGTCGCTGCCGATAGAGCGGGTTCTTTCCGAGACGGCGACGACAGCACTGCTTCGAGAGCTTGGCTGCGTGGCGAAGTCGCTCGCGAGACAGACGGAGGGTGCTGAGGATGATGGAGATGCCGGGGACTGACAGCGGAGACCGGGCGTTGATGGTTCGCGTTGCTGCTGCCGCTCAGGTGGCGTCGCTCGCGCATGCTTCCCGCTGCAGTACGCACCGAGAGGAGCTCCTTCAGCCTTGACCCGTATATGCTTCTTCCAAGTGCGTGAGCTGCAGCTTTTTATTACGCTGTGGAAATCCTTTGGGGAACTGACGTCTCACTGCGCATCCAATGCTGTTATAAATACCTGCACACCTGCCATGCTGCCGTTCCGTATCTTCCTTTATTAGACCCCTATTTCACTTTATACACAATCACCTCGTCTCTTCTTCACCAGCATACTCGCTCTTGTTCTGTCCGCTCGATGGGACGAAGAAGTGGAAGCCCATGGACGCCACGCCGCAGAGCGCCGCGCTCGTCAGGATCGCGCGCGGACTGCGCAGCTCGCCCGGTAAAAGCGCCAGCCCCGCGGAGAACCCACCGAGAAACGGGTTCAGCAGGTCGTTCTTGCCGCGGATCTTCTCGAGACTGCAGGACACGCCGCCGAAGATGCCCAGGAAGCTCGCAAAGCCCAGCATGTTGCGACCGCAGAGCCACACGAACGACTTGGCCATCTCCTTCGGCACGCTCGCGTTCGCCTTGCCAGCGATGCGCTCTTCCCACAGCGAGTTGGGTGCGCTGAGCAGCGCATAGCCGTCTACACCGATCGTCCACGCGAGCCCGGCGCCGAGTCCGCGATACACCAGCAGCGCCGTGGACGACACGCAGTCGGACGATGCGGTCTTGCTGTTGGCGCTTGGATCGTCGGGTTTCGCGTTCAGCGCGGGAGACGAGGACCCAGTGCGTTGGTCCACGAAGTACGACGCGGCCATCGCGGTGATGAGCATGGGCGCCAATGGAGTCGCAGCGAGCGGCCAGCGCGGCGCTAAGCTCGGCGGCGCATTCCGTCTTGCTCCCCACATCTTCGTCTTGAGCTTCAAAGCAGCGAGTGCACAAGTGATGGATGATGGACTTGTTGCTGAGGAATTCGAAGCTGCAGCTGTTTGTGTGGTACAGTGTACCGTGAGAGGGGTACAGTGGATGGATCAAGAGTGAATCAAATGGAGAACCATTTAGAACGGCACAAGTGGCTTTATAGAACCGACGCATTTTGAATTTCCAAAACAGAAGCCCGCCAACAACCACATCATCATCATCATCATCAACGCAAAGCAGAGCAAGAGGCTGGATAGAGAGGTGGAAGAAGCATGGCGCTACGGGCGATGGAGAGCGCTGCGCAGCAGCTGCAGACGACAGCGAATGCAGATGCGGACTGCGGAAGCAGTGGATATGCCGTCGGTGGCTCACCAGGTGCAAGCCCGACGACTGGCGACGGACAGGAATGCGAGGACAAACAGGCAGCTGCAGCACAGGAAACACGCGTCGTTGACGAGCATGAGCAGGACGACAGCCAGTACAGAGTCGAGTTCTCAGCAGCGCAGGTGCGCGTGAAGGCGCAGCAGGCGAGGCTGGAGACGAAGATCGCAGCGGATGAGCAAATGCTCGCGTTGCGGAAACAGATTGTGGAGCTGGAGCACCAGATCCAAGACCTCAAACGCAGCAACGCGCAGGCAGCGGACCGATACAACTTGCTGCAGAATGGCGTTGACGCGATTATGAAGGATCACAAGCGTACATTGAACGGCATGCGGGGCGATTTACATGTGGACAAGCTGGTCGCAGCGCTGGAGACAGAGAAAGCTGCGCGCGAGAACCTGCACGCTGCGTATGAGAAGCAGAATGCCACTCTGCTAGATGCGCAAGAGCGCGTCGAGTCCCTGAGCGCGCAGGTGCTCAAGTACCAGAAGACGGAGACAGTGCTCGCGCAGTCCATTTCGCATTTCCAGCATCGCTTCGACAACAGGGATCAGCAGCGCGTCGCATCGCTGGAGCGCGTCAAACACGACTTAGAAGAAAAGCACCGCGAGGACACGGCATCGCTGCGCCGCGAAGTGGAGATCGCCAAGCGCGCAGAGCAGATGGCACAAGAGCAGCTACTCGTTCTCGAGAAAGAGACTCGGGCATTGCGACAAAGCGCGCACGCAGCACTGGCGATGCAGGAGAAGAAGAGTGACGCTGAGGATGAGTTGCGCGCCGAGATCGACCAACTGGAGACCGAAAAAGCGGTGTTGGTGAGAAAAGCCGAGCAGCTACAGAGAGCAGACAGCCAGCTGCGAGGCAAAGTGAAGGCGCAGGAGGACGAGCTACAGGAGCAGCGCAGCCAGAACGCACTCTTGCGTGAGGAAGTCAAAGAGCTGACCAAGATCGCGAGCGATCTGATGGAGATGGCAGAGAAGCAGCAGCAGGAAAAGAGGCTGCGGACTGGACGTGACGAGGACGCCGAGTTCCTGGCGACGCGCAAGAAGAGATTACGGATGTCTATTGGGTGAATTCCTTTCTTCCGAATCAAAAGGACGTACTAACACAACAAACCTTTCTCGTTCTGTCTTTCGTTTTCGTGCCACTGCAGTAAGTTGCTTCTCGTGACTCGTGCTCACATCTTCTTTCTCTCACTTGCTCTCACATTCTCTCACTCTCTTTGCGTTAGCTGGTGCAAAAGACGCAGTTGCAGCTGCTACCAGATGCGTCGTGCTTTTCAGCGCAGACACGCTGATCTTGTTGCTGCATGACCTTTCGTGCTCTGCTCTCTCCGAATGTGTTGCTTCGCCTTACTTCTTTCCTTTCTGCGAACATAAATATGTCGTTAGAGCCCTTCCTCATACATAGTTCAGGCGAAAACAAAAGCGCACCTTCTTCTTCTTCTTGTTGGACTTCTTGGACGCGCTGCTTGATGCAGTGGATGTCGCTTTGTCAGTACCGGTGTCGTTGTTCTCGTTGCCATCAGTAGACGCCGCTGATGCAGATGCTGGAGGAGCGATGTCAGCATTGCTAGATAGCTTTCGCTCCACTGGCTTTGGTGGCGACACTGGCTTCTCAATCGCCGGTGGGGCTGGCATGGCAACATGGGACGCAGCGACTTCAACTCGCGCAGCGGGTCGTGGCTTCTCAGCGACTCTGGGCGGGGACACTGGCTCTGCAACTACCGGTTTTGACGTTGGAGATGCGGGCTTTGGAACAGGTTTCTGCGGAGTGGCCGCTTCCACTGGAGCTGAGGGCTTTGCATTCGGGACAGGCGCTGCTGCGTGAGGCTGGAACGACGGCGCTTCCGCCGAGACCTTGGACGGAGTCTCTGGTTTGTTCAAGCCAAGCAGGTCCACGCTCTCCACCACAATCCCACCTGCTGGAGGTGCAGAATCGCGGTGACCGTGACTCTGTTGCTGTCCATGACTGTGTCCGTGGTCTTGATCATGGCTGTGGCCATGTTGCCCGTGGCTGTGAGCATGGGAATGTCCATTCGGCGCGGGAATCGATGGCTCCGGACTCTTGTACCCGCCACCGTGCGCTCCGCCTCCCGCGACCTTCTTTGTGGCGTCAACGCGCTCAAAGTCCGTGCCTTTTTCGCTTTACACAAGAACCACACATTCACGGTGTACATGAGAACACACGCGTACCCACACGGACAGACCAAGGTCACTGTATAGAGATATCTGTATGCGTACGCGTGGGGCTTGCTCTTGGGCAGCAGCGCCTCGTTGCCACTGGCGTCGAAGCGGTCGTCCTCCTTGGAGAAGCAGCAGCCCATTCTGGTGGTTCTGGTCTTCTTCTCTCACTCGATTGCTTTGAAGTGGCGACTGGACTCGTGGTGAATGCGGATTCGCTTGAGTGCAGGGTTCAGTGTTCCTGTTGTTCCTGTCACTTCACACCCTTTCACCAAGATCGAGTGTTACTTTTCCTTCAAACTGCGATCTTGGAATCAGTCGGTACTTTCTCGTGTCCATCCTGATAAAATCAGGACATTCGTGACAAAATAGGAACCACACCAGTCCATGATTGTGACAAAGTAGGCAGCCGATTGGACAGTCGTCTCTGAAAGTTCAAATGCTTGCAGGGCTTCATCACCACTTCCCCTGCTCCACTCCTGCACTGTGTGCGTGGGGAAATAGTGTTGTTTAAGCTGGAGAAGCTGGGTTCTTCAAGAAGAGTTCTGCTAGCCAAGTTCCAGGGTATGCGTGGTGAAGGCAATCGACCTCACAACAAACTGCCAAAAAGACTCGCAGCGCTGGCTCTCACAAGCGGTGGAATGGCGTTCGATGGTCATTGAAGCAAAAGTGGCGCGACCGCGGCTCCGATGGCGGCATCCGCAGCATCCTGAATCTGCAACTGACTCAGAGGATCCGACAGTCTTGTTGCAAGAAAGTGCCGCAAGAGCTCATTGCGCACTAGCGCCGAGCCTGTGCCAACCACCCTAGGACAGTTTTCAGTGTTCACACAGGGTTGCAGCGTGAGCAATCGGAGCATGAGCAATCAAACACCAAGCTATCGATCACTCACTTTCGCGTAGCCACCGAGTCTTGTAGCTCTTTAGGAACCATGCCGAAGAGATTGGCGATCAGCCCTTTGCAGAGCGCGGCGCTGATGTCCCCGAGTGACCAGTTCGACATGCACAGCTGCTGGATACTCCCCTTCATCGATGGATCTGCACGTTCGCCATTCAGCGTTGGAGCGAAAATGAGCTCCGTGTCGGCCTTCACCAGACCCAACTCAATGAGGCGCTTGTACCAGCGAGTATCGCCGTACTCGCTCTGCTGAGAGTCAATCGGAATCATTTGGAGCTCCCGAATCCAGTCTTGACACTGCTGCACAAACCACGCGTAGATGTTGCCGCTAGACACGTTTCACAACGCAACGAATGAGTAAACATCAGCAAAGAAAACTTCATGAGAACTACAACCCACCCAGACAGCGACGCAGCGACGCCGACGAACTGGTTCTCGAACAGGAACGGACGGATCTCAAAGCTCTTGCTCGCATCCTGGATCTCCGCCACTTCGTCGGCTGAGAGCAGCATCGCCAACTGAGCGGACGTGCCAACGTTGACCACTAAATAAACAAGGATACAATAGAACCGCAGTCAGAATGAACCTCACAGTTTAGAGCCACCAGTGCTAGGCAGCTTACATGTGAGGTTGGTCTCGAGTTGAGAATGACGACTCGCCTGCTGGTGCTGCACAAGCGCGGCAATCACGGAGCTCGGGTGGTCGCCAATCGGGACATACACTGGCGTCCCACTCGGAAACCCAAATTGTGAATCTGCAGAGATATGGCCGATGATATCCCCCGGTTTCTTCACAGTTGGCAGCATCCCGAGCGGGATCTTGAGCGCGGCGACCCTAGGCATCGCAGCATGTTACATGACTGTTGAAGACTCTCCACACTTCATATACACACACACACACACACACTTACGTTTGCTTGTTCCAGTTTGCGTTCTGAAGGTCAAAGCCGCCCCAGCTGAACGCGTTGGTCGTGTCGATGCTCGCCTTCGCTGGTGATTGGTGACCACAGAGCGCGAACGCGATGAAATCCTGGATCGTCCCGCACGCATCAAAACCTTCCAGTGCTTCAGGCGTATTCGCTAGTGTGTGCGCGTAGGTCGCGAGCCCATACCCCGTCGCGAGCGGAGACGACGATGTCCCATTCTCATTACTCGCATTCTGGCGGATTTCGCTATTGCACTGCTCCAGAAACGTGGGCGAGCAGCGCTGGTCCTGCCACGTGATCAGCTTGCTCCATGCAGGCTGTTCCTGCTGCTGCTGGACTGTATCCAGCGGCGCACTGTCTTGCTCAGAACCCGCAAAGAGCCTTCGCACCTGGGCTTGCACCGACGAGCTGCGCCACCACACGATCCCATGCATCTACAGCCACAGACATCCACTCGCGTCAGTGTCATCGCGCTACGCACATACACACAGCCCATGTGCATACACTAAGACACACCTGTCCGCAGATGCCAATCGACGCGATCTCCTCACGATGCTCAAGTGGGAGCGCTGCGATCGCCGCGCGCACCGACAGCAGCACCTGCTCCACCTGCTGCTCGCCCTGAACAGCGACCTGCGCAGCGACGGCAGCTGATGCCACGGAGATGTCGCCCAGCGCCACGTAGGACGCAGCGAGCAGCTCGTGGCCGGCAGAGGCGCGCACGACCGCGCACTTGACGGCCGTGGTGCCCACATCCACACCAAACCGGTTCATTTTGCGTCAGATAATGAAGGCATTTTGTGAGTTGTGAGTGATTTTTTTTCGAGCATGATTATTTCCGGAAATAAAGGAAACCTCTGCAAAGTGCCATTTCGACTCAGACACTGCACGCGAGTGCAGTTGAGTTGGGCATTCCCGCAGACGAAGACGAGGACGAGGCAGTATCCAGCTCTGACAGCATCGAAGAAGCCAGCCCCAGCATCGATTCCCACCAGCGCAAGCTGGGGCACGACGAATAATGCAGATCAAGCAAACAACCCCCCACATCGATGTTCGCAAGCACAAGCTGGAGCGAGAGGATCGACGATGGGAGGAAGAGCGGGAGGAGCGTCGCCTCGAACGCGAAGAGCGCCGAGCAACTCGGAACCAAGAGCTACTGTTGACGTTGATTAACCAAGGCAAGTTGGCGGAGGAAATCCGAGAGTACCTGAAGGTAGTAGGAGAACTGCAAGCACCAGCACCGACCACTTCCGCACAGGACGCGGGATCGCGACGAGCAGCTCCATTGAGTCGTCGAGCAGCTTCTTGTCGTCGCCGTGAGTTACTGTGACTTTGGCGAGCTGCTCGGAGGCGGAGACGACCAGTTTCTCTGCGGCTTTCGCGAAATGCGCGTACTTGGTCAGAAACCCTTCAGGCGCCATGCGAATTGCTTCGTGAAGCTTCTCACCGGCGTTTGCAACTGGAAAGCTGGACTGCGACGCGCTCACTGCTTCTTCGCCAGCATCGAACGAGCTCAAAGAGGTGAGGAAGTCAGGTGTCTCCCTCACATTCGTGTAACTATAATTCAATTGCGTTATCAGCCACCACTTTGTTCACTTACTCTTTACATTCGCATAGACTCTCTCGCTTCGTCCTTTCCTGGGCTGTTCTTCGTGCCATCAGTGTCATACTTCGGCGCTGTGGTACATGCTCTCTTCGTGCTCGCGGACGATCTCGAGCGCCTCCTGGCGCTCGGCCACCTCACGCGCCTCGCGTCCCAACGACTGACTCAGCGAGAACCCCAGCAGCGGATGCAGCGCCAGCGCCGCAAACACAGTGCCCATGGTCGAATACCCCGCCGCGAACGTCCAGATCGCGAGCACGAACCACGGGCGGGCGTAGAGCGCGAAGAAGAGCGCGTTCCGTGCGATCCACACGGCGACTGCGAACACGACGCTCGCGCCGAATGCCGCGTACTGCGTCAGGACCCACAGCGCCATGAGCGGATTGGACTGCTGCTTGCTATCGTCCTTGTCATCATTGCCGTTGTGGCTCGAGTGGTCGAACACCAGCACGGCGACGAGGCTCTCGAGCGTGATCGCGAGGTTGAGCAGACAGACGAGCGCGCGCCTGGCGCACTCCTTGCTGCGCGTCACCATGAGCGCGTCTTGTGCTCTGAGTGATGGCGCTCGGCAAGCCGCCGTTGCCGTCCGCGTGTCCGATGCGCCGCTTGAGACCGGATCCGTCCCTTCGCCATGCGCTTCAAATCCACTTCCGCTTCATATCCGCTCACCGAATCAGACGATTGATGAAGGGAACATAAGGGTCGGGTCCACCTCCTGGGACGCTCCACGCGCTTGTCACACCTTGAACTTTCATCATTTGTATTGTGCACTCAAGACTCACTGCATGCTGGAGAGCTCGCCGCTGCTGAGCACCTTGGCGAGCGCGTACACCGTCGTGCCGACCTGGGAGTGGGTCGCGACGCCCAAAACCGCCGCGCCAACGCCCACGCACCTCCTCAGCAGCTGCGTCGCCACGTCGCCGACCTCGCGCACGACGAACACGACCAGGAACACGGAAAGCAGCAGCATGCTGAGCAGCACGAGCGCGTGGACGCCGTAGCAGAGCAGCAGCAGCGCCAGACGCCACCCTTGCAGCGAGAACTGGATGTAGTGCGCGTAAACGGACGCCGCGAGGCTGGCACGAGGCGAGCACACTGGAGGCGCTGCCATATTGGTTGGTGAGCGGCTGGGCAGAATGGCTAATGGCGATCAAACTGGATCCTGCTGGATCGCCTGCGTGCCTGTCTATGTCTGAGGATTGTGCTGGCGCCAATCACCCTATCCATACGCTGCTGCTTCGATATATTAAATTATCAGCCGGACAGTGGGTTCAAGTTGACGCAGGGCTCGTGAGCAGCGAGTGCTGGAATGATGTCATGCGCTGCGTCATTGGCTGCTTGGCGCATGAACCTGATCTCTACACTTGGCGTCTGTATGGCGGAAAAAAGAAGATGGAGGCTCTCTTGTTCCTTCCCTCCCATCTCCCTTCTGCCCACTCGTTCATTCCATTTGTTTCGCTTCCTGGTGCACTGTTTGAGGGCTTTCGCTTCCACGAAAATGCACCAGATCGCTACAATGATGTCGTGGTGCGCAAGGTGCTCCAACCATCCATTCCGTTTTTCGCGTCTTTGAAGCCTCATGTGGGTTTCCTTCACGTGCGAACGAAAGAATCCCAATCGTCTTGAACGTGCAAGCGACAACGAGATGCTCACTCTTCCATCGTTCGTGAAACAATACCAAGTCGCTCCAGCAAACGAAAAACAAAACACGAGAGAGGTTAACCGTCTCCAGGACGAGACGCTTGCTAACAGATAGCAAGGTAAATGGCAAGCTCACTGAAGCCTTTCAGCACCGATCTCTGGAGAGTGTCCGAGTTCTAGGAGCGACCACGAGTCTGGTTGTAGTTTCCAGTGCGCAATAGCTCTCAACCGCTCAACACCAGTCCAAACAGATTTGTCGAGATTGTATTTTCCGATGTTGTTTGCAGCAATCAGGAAAGACTCGCGGCATGCAATGCACAGGTTATCAAAACTTGCTGGGTCTTGGGAATCTTAATCCATCGCTCTAAACCACATCAAGCCAATATGCTTACGCAGATCGGAGGGTTCTACGGCCGTATGATTGCTTCGCTCCGTCACCATTCGAGGAGACGGCTTTCGTCTCAGCGCCAGACGAGTCGACACTGGAATCAGCACTGCCCTTCTTATCATCCGAGTCAACAAAGTCCGCACTCGAATAAACATCAAATTTCTTGTTCACGTCCACATTGCCGGCCACACCGACACCGACACCGACGCCGCCGTTCTTGCTCAC
>JAASFO010000492.1:0-19584 GCA_023333815.1 Globisporangium recalcitrans
CGCGCTTTGCATGCTAACCGTCTCTCTCTCTCTCTCTCTCTCTCTGCGTAGGAGGCGCGCCGCTCGGACCGCGCCAACAAGTACACCGCGCCGCCGGTGGTGGAGATCGACTCGGAGTCCGAGTCAGATGCGCCAGCAGCAGCGGTAAGCACTATGACGCGCTTTCTCTTCGTTTCCTGCTACAGCTGATATAGCAGTGAACTCACTTGTGCCACGGTGTCTATGTGTCCAGAGCCGCCCGAGGCTCCGCACGCGCAGAGCTGTGGAGTACGCATCCTCTGAGCACGACACGGTCGATGATGAGGTCGATGGCGCCGACAACGACGATGAAGATGATGACGAGAGCGCTGAGGATATGGACGAGAGCAGCGCGCCAGTAGCAGCAAAGAAGCGCAAGCGCACTTTGGTCGACGACGACGAGGAGGAGTACGCTCCACAGTACGAGGCGCAGGTGGGTTCAAGTGGAGAGGCGCTTGCGGTGATGACGATTGGGTTGGGTGGCTTATTTAAATTCTACATGTATTTGTCATGCAGATGCTGGAGGAAGAAGAAGAAGCGGATGACGCTGTCGAGGACCTTGTGGACGACGACGACTTCGCGTCGGAAACAGACGGAGCGAACAGACGCCGCAGCTCGCGCGCGCGAAAGACCCCGATTGCGTTTGCCGGGCTGGACGACGACTACGAGGACTCCCGATTGGAATACATCTCCAAGCCCGTACGCTCTACTTGTGATGCTGCTCGCGTATTTGTTTGGGAAGTTGCATCTGACGATGTCATGCTGATTGTTGATGTTGTATTTATTGTCTACAGCGTCGCGAAAGGAAGAGCAGCAGCAAACGGAAAGCGCCGTCCAAAGCAGTGCGCAAACCGGACTCTTCCAAGAGCAAGAGCAAGAAGAAGTCCAATAAATCCTCCGATACCGACTCGGACGACGAGTTCCTGATGAGCGAGAACGAAGCGTTGGAAACCAACCGAGGCGGACGCGACAGCGACGAGGAGAACGTGTTTGTGATCGACAAGCTGATCGCGTGCGAAGTGCACACGCTGAAGGAGTGGAACAAGATCTGCGCGAACAAGAACACGCGCTTTCTGCAAAACATGTCCATCTTTTTGGAGGATGACGACGAAGAGGTCAAAGAAGTCAAACCAGCAGCAGCAGCAGCAGCAGCTGCTCCAGCAGCAGAGGTAGTAGCAGAGCAGAAAGGAGAGGAGGGGAAAGATCAGAGTGGTGAAGACGTTGTGATGGAGGACGCCAGTGGTGCTGCTCCTACTACTAACACTGCTCCTACTGCCACTGAGAAGGCTGAGAAAGCGGAACCGGCACCTCCAACAGCCAAACTTTCGACGTCGTCAAGCACAGGTAAAACAGCGTCGACGCCGATCAACATCGACGAAGTCTCGCAGACCCAAGAGCGCTTCCTGGTCAAATGGAAAGGTCTCTCGCACCTCCACGTGAGCTGGGAGAGCGAGAAATCGCTGCTGGAGGTCGACAAGAACGCGAAGGGCAAGATCCAGCGGTTCCGCGACAAGGAGCTCATGGGACTTTTCAGCGGCAGCATGCACGGCGACGAGTATTTCAGCCCCGAGTTCCGCATTGTGGATCGCATTCTCGACATCCAGGACCGCCCAGGAGACGAATTCTCGCCTGTTGATGAAGAAGAGGCAGCAGAGACCAAGTGGCGCTTTTTCTACGTCAAGTGGAAATCGCTCTCGTACGACGAAGTCACCTGGGAGCGAGAAGACGACGTCGACGACGACGCCGCCGTGAAAGTCTACGAAGACCGCCTCATGCGCGCTGCCGCTCGCCACATGCGCTCCGTGTCGACGTCGCGCAAGAAGAGCCGGAAGATCAAGTTCCGAGGCTACTCGGCGTCCAACACCCCACCTTTCCGAGCCGAGAACCAATTTGAGCTGCGCGACTACCAGCTCACGGGCGTCAATTGGATCCTATTCAACTGGTACCAGAACCGAAACTCGCTGCTCGCAGATGAAATGGGGCTCGGGAAGACCGTGCAGACTGTGACGTACATCAACCATCTCGCAGCTATGGAAGAGCTCCCGGGACCGTACCTGATCATCGCGCCGCTCTCCACGCTCGGTCACTGGCAGCGAGAGTTTATGAACTGGACGTACCTGGACGCCGTAGTGTACCACGGATCCGCCAACGCGCGCAAGAAGCTGCAGGAGTACGAGTTTTTCCTGAACGACCAAGAATATTCGCGCGCCGAAGAGCTTATGAACAAGCACAACCCGTCGTATCGTCCGAGAAACGCATCCGCGTCTCGCGCGAAACGAGACAGCTACCGCTTCGACGTGCTGATCACGACCCCTGAAATGTGCGCGACCTCGGATTTTTCCAAGTTGATGCGCGTGAACTGGCAGGTGCTCGTCGTGGACGAAGCCCACCGACTGAAGAACAAGAGCTCGAAGCTCTCGTCGCTGATCCACAAGAACTTCAAGTACGAGAACATCCTGCTGCTCACGGGCACGCCGCTGCAGAACAACGTCGAAGAGCTCTGGACGCTGCTGAACTTTCTCGACAAGGACCGTTTTGACTCGATCGAGAGCTTCCTCGAGCGCTTTGGGGATCTGAAAGATGTGTCGCAGGTCGAGCAGTTGCACTCAGAGCTCAAGCCTTTCCTGCTGCGAAGGATGAAGGAAGATGTCGAGAAGTCGCTCGCTCCGAAAGAGGAGACGATCGTCGAAGTGGAGCTCACGGTGCTGCAGAAGCAGTACTACCGCGCGATTTACGAGATGAACACGGAGTTCCTGGCGGTAAGGCGATCGTGGGGATTCGGTTGTGGGTGTTTTTGTCTAATGTTTGTTGGTGGTGGTGTATTCAGAGAGGTCGCAAGAAAGCGCAGACGCCGAGCTTGATGAACGTCGCGATGGAGCTCCGCAAGTGCTGCAACCACCCTTTCCTGATCAAGGGTGTCGAAGAGCAGGAAATCATCAGGTTGCAGAAAGAGAAGAACGAGTCGCAGGAGGACATGACGCGCCAGATCCAGGAGATTCTCGTCACGTCTTCTGGGAAGCTGGTGCTTCTCGACAAGTTGCTGCCGCGTCTCAAGGAAAATGGCCACCGCGTGCTGATTTTCTCGCAGTTCAAGATCATGCTGGACATTCTGCAAGACTACTTGCGCTTGCGCTCGTACCACTGCGAGCGCATTGACGGCAACATCACGGGAAACGATCGCCAGGCGGCTATTGACCGCTACTGCAACCCGAGTAGCGCGTCGTTTATCATGCTGCTGAGTACGCGTGCGGGCGGTGTCGGCATCAACCTGACTGCGGCCGACACGGTGATCATCTACGACAGCGACTGGAACCCCCAGAACGATCTGCAGGCGCAGGCGCGTTGCCATCGTATCGGGCAAAAGAAGAGTGTCAAGATCTACCGCCTGCTGACTTCCAAGACGTACGAGCTGCACATGTTCCACCAGGCGTCGCTGAAATTGGGTCTCGATCAAGCTGTCTTGGGCGGCATTCGCAGCAAAGAGACTTCCGGCTTGCTCGCTTCGTCGTCGAAGGGCAAATTGAAAGCGAGTGGACCATCGAAGGACGAGATTGAGCATCTTTTGAAGCACGGAGCGTACGAGATCTTCAGAGAAGAGAAAGACGGCGACGCGGAGGCTGCGAGCAAGCGCTTCAGCGAAGAGAGCATTGACCAGATCCTCAGCCGCAGTACGAAAATCATCCACGACCCGAAAGCGGACGGCGGCGACGGGAAGAAGAGCTTGATGTCGTCGTTCTCCAAGGCGACTTTCGTGAGCTCCTCGAATCCAGACGAGCAAGTGGCGCTGGACGACCCCGACTTTTGGACCAAGGTGATTGGGCTGCAAGAGGTCGAGGAGAAGCCGATCGAGCCGTCTCCTCTCAAGAAGCGACGCCGCCGTCCTGTGAAATCCTACCTGGTGGACGAAAGCGATGGCGAGACTACGTCCAAGAGATCCTCCAAGAAGCAAAAGTCAGGGCAAAGAGAGAAGGACAATGAAGAGTATGTGATCTCGGACGATTCGGACGACTCGGATGATGACGATGATGACGAAGATGTGGTCGACGACGACTTTGAGGGAGTCGCCGCGAAGAAGAAAGAGAAACAGATCAAGTCTTCAATCCCTCCGCTCTCCATGTACACGGAGCGCATTGCCGACTTGCTGACGACTTTCGGCTACGGTCGCTGGGAGGACATGATCAAGAACTACAGTGCGCTCAAGTTCTACACTGTCGACGAGATCAAAAACTACACGCAGCAGTACGTTGCGCACTGCGTGCACGTTGCATCTGGGACGGCGCTTGCGAACAACACGCCGCTGAGCAATGGCGAGATGCCCGAGCCGTTGAGCATCACCAAGAAAACCGCGATGATCGACCAGTTCTCGAATCGCTTCTTCTTCACGGCGGACATGCTGCGAGAGATGAATCTTGAGCGAATGAGCTCGGTCGTGCTGCCGAAGAACTTGCGCCTGAAGCCCACGTCTATCAAGGCGCAGCGAGACGCGAACGCGAGACTGCAGCAGGTCGAGCGCATGTACTTTGTGCAGAAGATCATTCGATCCAAGATCGGCGCGCCGTCTCCGATGGTTTCGCTCATCAACGACCTGCAGCAGCTCCAGGACCGCGACCAGATCCGAATGATCCTTGCGACTGGCATTCTACCAGACTCGCTCAAATTGTCGGCCAAGGTGGACACTCCTCAGAAAGTGCAGAGCCCTCCTTCGAAAGTGGACACTTCAAGCGCAGAAGCTCCAGGCACCAGTACGAGCAATGAGGAAGCCGCTGATGCACCTGCATGTCCAGACCGTTCGCTTCCAACCACTCCTGACGCTGTTGTCGAAACTGCAGCCGGCGCGGACAACGATACTGTTGCTGCTGCTCTCAAGAGCGAAGAAGCTCTCAGAAAGGAGCACGCTGAAGCAGAGAATGCTGTCCAGAGCGATGAGAAGACCGCGGTTACCACGAGCGGACAAGAAGCTGCTGCGGAGGGTTCTGCAAAGGAAGAAAAAGACGGTGAGCCGTCCGCTGAAGTGGCAGCAGGGACTGAAAGCGGCGACGCAGCAGCTGATATCAAAGACCCGACAGTGCAACCGAGTGAAAAAGCAGCATCTGCAGCCCCGACTCCTGCTCCTTCTTCTGCTCCGTCTTCTAGTGCGGCAGCTGCTGCGGACGCCAAAAAAGCTCAACTGGAGCGACAAGACGCGCTCCACCGTCTGCAGACGCTGCCGGACGTCGGGTTACCGAACGTGGTTGCGCCGTGGTGGATCCCGGTGATCGATGACGTGATCCTCCTGTTCTACGTGTACAAGGACGGCTGGTTCAAAGGCCGAACGCTTCCGAACCAGTTGGTGTCCCAGTCGTCTCTGTTTGGGAGCCGCGCGTCCAAGTACGACATGACGCTGTGGCCAACTGTGGGCACTCTGACGAAGCGCGTCAAGACGCTGATCTCGGTGTGGACGAACGAGAAGAGGCTTCGCCAGCAGTCCCAGAACGCGCGGCCAGCGCCAGCTGCGCTGCCGTTCCCGAGCGTGCCGTCCAATCACCTCATGTTCAGGAATCACGGTGCGCGACACGGAGGAAGTGCTGCTGCTGGTGTTGGTGCGACTGCTGCCGCCGCCGCAGTTCACAGATCCATGGCTCCGCCTTCGAGCACGTTCAACAGCACCAAGCACAACCGGTTCGCGAAGATCGTGTTTGCGTTTGGGATCCCGGACACGCGCACGTGTCGCGACGACCAGGAGCGGCTGGAGAAGTGGCGCTACTTCGTCCAGGACGCGCACTTGGGTGTCGCCGGACAGCCCATGGTGGAGCTGCTGGCGGAGGCGCTGGACCTGGAGCGCTGCTGCCGATCGCGCGTGCAGAACGCCGCGGGAGCTGACGCTACTGCTGCTGCGAACGACACGATGTCCATGAGCCGCTCGATCCTAGGCGGCCGACGCGGCCACTGGCTCTTGACGACCACCCAGTGCCGCCGCCTCTTGCAGCGCGTCGACCTCTTCCGCCTGCTGCGCACGCAGATCCTCGTGCTGCCGCCCAACCAATTGGTGGACGTCGTGGGCCGCGTGGTGACGTCGCTGCGTGCGGACCCATCCAAGAACGAGTTCCCACGCTGGTGGAGCTCGCCGCGCCACGACATCTTGCTGCTGCAGGGTGTCGAGTGCTACGGTCTGGACGAGTACCTGAGCCACGTGTGGAAGCTGCCGCTCTTTGCACACGCGAACCCGACGAACTCATTCCCGAACACCACGTGGGTCGAGAACTACGTCACGGCGCTCGCGCTGCGCTGTCGCCGCACGATGAACGCCAGCGGCTTTGGCGCTTTCAGCAAGCGCGCCACAACAGCAGCAGCAGCAGCTGAGCGCACTGTGAAAGACTCGTCGCCGCCGAAACGCGAGTCGTCCGAAGTGCGACAGCGCATCAGTGACATCCAGGGCATGCGGTCGGAGGATCCGTACTTTACGCCCTCGGCGCGGTTGCGCCAGCTGATCGAGAGCAACGCCGCCGCCGACTGGAAGAAACCAGAGCCACCACAGGTCGAGCGAGCGGAGGTGTCGCGGCCAGCAGGAGCAGCGGAAGGCACCGCGATGGAGAGTGAGGAGAAGAGCCAGGAGCAGCAGGAGGACGAAGACTCCGAACCTGCTGTTTCTGAGCCTGCGGTGGTCATGGCGGCGGCTCCGGAGCAAGCCGAGGTCGCCCAATCCTCATCTTCCTCATCCTCGCGTTTGGCTACTGCAAATGCGAGCGACGCGACCGAAGCCGCAGCGTTCGCGTCCCCGCGCGGCCGCCAGCAGACGATCCAGGAGGCCATGAAGCGCCAGACGCGCCACAAGGAGCGCACGCCGCCGACGCGGTCGTCCCCAATCACGCGCTCGAGAGCTCCTCGCACGTGGGACGTGATCGTAATAGACGAGTCCGACGACGAAGACTGAGTCAGAGCGTCGACTGATAAAATACACACACACACATCACACTGGAGGTGCTCTGCAGTGAAGAACGAAAAAAGCGAATTACAATACCACATGTTCGATTGATTTTGATTTCCTCTCTCTTTCTGTGTGTGTCTCTCTCTGTCTACATGACGGTGCACTTGGACGCCAATCCGCTGGCGCCACCAGCTGCTGCCTGCTGCTGCTGCTGCTGGACGTCGGCCATGCTGATCGCGAACTTCTGGATGCGGCCGTAGACCGACGCGACCACCGCTGGGCACTTGGGATGGTGCACGACTGACAGGATGCTGGCGTTGAGCACGCGGAAGCCCTCCTGCAGCTGCGGGTTGATCATGTAGCGCACGCGCAGCAGCTGCCAGTAGAGGATCGTGAGCAGGAAGTTGCGCGCCGGCGTGAGCATCTCCACCAGCAGCGCGATGCCGATGCCCACCTCCACGCTGGCGGCGACCTGCGGCATGCGGTGGTAGAGCTTGGTCCACTTGGACTGCGTCGGCAGCGTCGCGAACGTCGGGTCGCTGATGATCGCGCCGACCGCTGGGCTCAGCAGCTTGCTCGCCGCCGCCGAGACGTGCGTGAGCTTGAGAACCTGCAGCAGACTGGCCACGTAGGCGGCAAAGTGCACCATTTCGATCAGGAAGACCGGGATCATCGCGAGCGAGAACGGCGCCGAGACCCAGAACACGAGGCAGAAGAAGAGCGCCTGCGTGGACGGGTCCATCACGAGGCGCTGCGCGTACGCGGCCTGCCACTTGGGCACGCCGTGCGTGAACATGAGGTAGCTCGCGTGGTTGAAGAGCGCCACTTTGAAGAACGCGCCGAACGCCACGTACGCAGGCACGATCACGGGGATCCAGTACATGAGGAAGCTCAGCAGCAGCACCCAGCGCATGACGAACTGGAACAGCCCGAACATGGCCGCCTTGTCCGCCACCAGGAACTCCTTGAGCGTCTTTGCAGACGCAGACGGCGGGCGTGAAGCAGGCGCACGAGGCGGCGCAGCGGACCCACCAGCTGGCGCAGCCATTCGCTGCTCCACGGAGCGGAGTCCGTCGATCAGCGCGACGTTGGAGGCTTCGAGCGCGAGCCCGTCCTTGTACGCGCGGTAGGCGTCTGCGTAGCGGCCCAGGTGGTAGAGCGCCGCACCCTTGCGCGAGTAGCCCTTGGTCCAGTCGCGCTTGAGCGTGACGCACTGGTCGGCGTCCGCGAGCGCGCTGGCGCCGTCCCCCTGCTTGAGGTGCGCGGCCGAGCGGTTCGAGTAGTAGACGTGCAGGTTGCCCGCCGCGCCGTCCTTGGCGTGCAGCGCGATCGCCTCCGAGAAGCTGGCGACCGCGTCCGCGAATCTGCCGGCGGAGAACGCGCGGTTGCCGCGGTCCTTGGCTTGCTCTGCGGCCATGGCGCGTGGTGGTATTTGGAAGTAGGAGCTCGCTCTCTTGTTGGCTCTCGAAGCTTCGAAGCGAGTTGTGTGTGTGATGCAGAGAAAGAGGGAGGAACACTCACCAAATCAAAAAGATCACGACCGAGCACTGTATATGTCGTAATAGCTACACGAATGGTGTCCTCAAAAAGTGTGTATTCATAGCCTCTATTGCGTCCTAGTGTGTCGTTTTGCTGACATATTGGCTCGTAAGCGCCAGTCGATCGGTGCACATTCCTGCCACCCTCCGCTTCTAGAACTCAATCTCCTTGTCGGCGTAGTCCAGCTGATAGAGCGAGCGCGCCGCCTTGGAGCTCACTCGGCGCACCAGCGGCGTCGGGCGGTTGTTGTTGTTTTTGGCTCGCAGGGACGGTCGGAGCTCCGTCGCGTCAAAGAGATCGCCATCGTCCTCATTGACGCTTTGCAAGCGCGACGTCTCGTTGTAGAGGGTGCGGATCGTGTCGTTATCCTTGGCTAAAGAGAGCAACTTCGCGACCTGCGCGTACTCAACCTGGGTACCCTGGAGCGCGAAGAGCAGCTTCACAACGCTGTTGAAGCGAAAGTACGACAGCGTGAAGCCAAAGTGCTGCAGCACGAGGCGCACGTCCTCGACCTCCAGCAGTCCGGTTCTCGCCGGGTCCTTCGCCTCGAACTCGGCTTCCATGTCCTTGATCGTTAGCTGTTTCGCTTCCAAGAAGCTCGTCACGCTCGCGACAAACTCGGCACGCAGCTCGACGGTCTCTGTGAAATGGTCGATCACGTCGCCGAGAGCTGCGTCGTCCACGCGGAAGATACAGGACACGAGCACGAAGTTGCGCAGGATGCGGCTCTGGAAGAAGAGCATGTTGACCAGAAACGGCACGATCGACGAGATACACATCAGCACGCCGAACTCGTCAAAGTCCTTCACGAGCTCGTACAGCACGCACTGGAAGAAGAGCGCAGCGTAGAAGCCGTTGAGCATGAGCAGCGACATGACAACGAAGTGCCACGCCTTGCGCGAGAACCAGCGCAGATACAGCGCGTCTTTCGGCTGAGACAGCGGCTGACGCATACCTCCCGTGCCGCTTTCCGCATCAGTCGCGAGCGACGACGAATCCTCGCGGCCACTGCTCTTGCTCTTGCGTCGACACATCTTCGACAGGTTGCGGCAGATCGTGGAGATGAGCTGGAAGCCCGTGTCGTGCTCGGTGATGTGGAGTCTGTGGCGCTTGATCCTCTTCTGGCGCTCCGTGTCGCGCACGTTCTCCATCGTCGTGATCGCCTCGGACACGCTTTCTTCGTTCACGGTCTGCGTCTCTTGCTCCGCGACTGCCTTGAGGCACTTGAGCTTCGTTGTTCGACCGAAATGTTCGCCAGCAGCAGAGAGGATCTGCTCGGTCGCCCAGCGCATGTACATGTGCACCATGAGGTGGAGCAGAATGGAGAGCCACGAGAAGAGCAGGAACGCGTACACGATCGCGCGTCTTTCTTGGATCTGCAAGGTGTGTCGGAAGACTGTGGAGGCGCTCTCGAGCCCCCAGGCGATCGCCAGCAGGATGATCCACGTGGACATCTCCACTTCGATCATGTGCGTGATCTGGTTGTCCTGCGCCTGGCGGAGGTACTTGGAGAACGGGAAGAGCTCCGGGAGCTTGTAGGTTCGCAGAAAGAAGTGGCGCAGGATGCGCATTTTGATCAGTTCTGGGAAGTCCGACTCGCGGATCTTCGCGGCTTTGCTGGCGCTCTTACTGCTACCGTTCGCGGCGTCCTTGGCCAGAGCGAGCGAGGGCAAGCGGCTGAAAAATGACGTACGACCTGCCTTCGCCTCTGCGTTCTTGTTGATGACGTCCAGCAAATGCTCCGAGCTGATGAGCTCCGCTTTGTCCACCTGGACGTTCTTCTGACGCAGGAGGATGAACACGCAGATCGCCTGCACGATGAGCGCGATCGCGAGGATGAACACCGTGAGGTCGGCGGCTTGAAACGCGATCATCGAGCGGCTGTACGCGTCCGCGTGCGAGATCTCCTTGTACATCTTGAGGATGAGCCCGACGAGCCCCAGCACCATCAGCTCTGCACAACGGACAGACACAGAATGGTCGTGAGCACCACAATCGCACCGGCATAACGCAGATGATGTACATACGTGGACGCACCGCCAAACACTTTGTTCATCATGTCGTAGTACTTGGGGTACTTCTCGAGCTTGTGCTTGAGCCGGTGCAGCGCCTGCTCGAGCAGGATGACGCAGGCCACGAGCAGACTCAGGTACGCGAGCACGCGCCAGAGCTCCACGTTGTCGCCCACGTTGAAGAGCGAGCCGCTCACTCCGCCCGCCATTGTTGTTGCGTCTGGTGTCGCTTGTGTCTGTGTCTGTGACTTGTGGAGTGGGTTAATGGAAGTGAAGTGGTGCTTGCTTCTCCGAAACGAGCAGGCGAAATGAGTGAACCTACAGACTGGAAGAATCGCGTTGTCGATTGGCTGGATGTCTTGTCGCTTGTCCGCTCGGTGCCATTTGCGCCTCTATTTAGTGACATGAGTTCTCCATCAAGCACCAAAAACCGAAGAACGAGCGCAAGCTCACTCTGAATAATGGCAATCCATGCTTGCGTCTGCTGAATGCCGTTCAGTGTCGCGTTTTCCATCCTAACAGACAAATTGTGGATGAGGAGCGCTCAGCCACACACACGCGTCTGGATATCCAACAGCGCCACCACTTCTTCGCAAACGCGCGCGACAAGACCCCAAAGGCTACCAGCACACGCGTCTCTCGACGACACCAACAATCAGACAACTGGACAAAATGGATGCGCATTGCGATTCTATAGTACAGTACTCGGATTTTCATGGCAAACGCTGGCACGCGGTGGAGAAATCGACACTTGGCGCCTAGCGCACTCAGCCTTTTCTCCTTCCTCTTGATCTTTTTCTTCCTACTCCAAGCCTCACGCTGCTGACAGGAACGAGGACGTGGTCGTCGACTGGTGCTTGGGCACGTACAGCACGTTGCCCGGGTCCTTGCAGTGGCTCAGCGCCAGACCCGAGATCTCGAACTCGTCCAGGTGCTCGGAGCTGCCGAGGCTGTCGTTCGCGACATTGAGCAGGTTGCACTTGACCAGGTGGCGCGGCAAGTCCGGGTCATTGAGCACGAGGCGGGCTAGGTGGTGCGCGTAAAAGAACTTTTCAATGTGCGACTCTCGGCGCTTGCCGCCCAGCTGGATCGCCACGCTGAGAAGCAGCAGAAGCGCGCATCCGGAACACGTGAGGATCGCGGAGAGCCTCGGAATCGACAGCTCGGCGTCCACCCACTCCACATTGCCCGAGAAGTCGAGAGTCGTCGTCGCTTCTTCCGCTGAAAGCGTCCGTGCCTCCTTCACGACCGCACTCTGCAAAAGCCAGAAGAGCGCCGACATGTATGCTGGCTGCAGCGAGTCTTCGGAGTATAAATGGTTGCGCACAACGAGATCGAGAAAGTTGCCGCGCTCGACCTCGCAGTACTGACCCTCGATGCCATCCCAAGACTTGACGCTCTTGAAGTTGCGAGGGAACACGAAATCGCTCTTCAATGCACCGTCATCGTCGATCTCCTGCACGTTGGAGCCCACGAGCATTGTCCCCCAGGAGGAGGAGGAGGTGGACGAGTACTTTTGCAGTTGCTGAAGCGGCAAATGCTGTTTGCCAACGATCAGGTTCTTCTTCTGTTGGCCAGCTCCGTCAAGTGGAAATGCCAGTCCTTCGCAGCCACTGTCTGATTCGCAGGAAGCGTGGAAATCCTCAGCGATATCGGAGACTTGCCACGATAGCCTGCCCACAGTGACAGTATAAAACTTGGTCGGGTTCCTCAATGTGACGAGCCCTGTTGTGCTGGTGAGTTCGGTTTTGATTTCGTCACCAGCGATGCGCTTCGCAAAGCTGAAGACGAGCATGGAGCTCTCTGACGACGCTGAGCACTTGGAATTGGACGCGTCCATTGTCGCACTGCGATCTTCATCCCCAGTGGCGCTGTCTACACAGATGGAGAGCGCACGGATTTGGCTCCCGTAGTCCACGAGTGCAGACGTCATCGCTTCTCCCCTTGGACTGATGACGCAGCCGTTCCAGCTGCACTCTTCCTTCGTGTTGATCTCGAAAATGCCGTCTTCGTTCCCGTAGACAACCTCCTGCGTCGTGTTGTTTTTGGTCAAAGTCACGCGACGACGGAGTTCGCTCTCGTCGAGTGGGATGTCGAACGTGATGCCGTCGAAGGAGATCTGAGGCGACAGTTTGAAGTTCGCAAACTCCAGTTCTGCGTTCTCGATGCGGAAGTTTGCAAAGTGCGCGTACGGCGAAGAGGAAGATGTCGAAGAGTTGAATACCGAGTTGAGCTTGCTGCTCATAGCTTCATACAGCGCTGAAGTCATCGCGTCGTCACTCTTCTCTGCACTGGCAAAGTCGCTAGGCAGCTTCAGTTCGAAGTCGGAGCTGCTGGCTGAAGCTGTTGACTGGACTGTCGGGTCGCGAAAGAAATCGTTCATGAGGTGAAGTCCATACGTAAACAAGTTCTGTGCCGACGAAAGTTCGATGGGAAGCACTTGAGAAGCCATTGCAGAGGTGTCAGATAATTCCGACACCTTCACCTTGAGCGAGCCTTCTGGAGCTGGAGCCGTCGGGAGCAGATCCTGGAACCAGTCGCAGGTCGAGAAGCCGAATTCCACTAGTGCAGGGAGTCTTCTGGGCGACTTGCGGTCGCATTTCACGCTGCTCTGCGGTTGCTGATGGGTTTGCACGGCGTTGCGGAGGATCGTGTTGCGCACTGCCGCGCTTTCTTGAGTTGTTAACGGCGTCGAGCTTTCGTCGACTTTCACCGTGTTAGTTGCTGAGAGATCTGCGCTGCGAAGTACTGGATCAATACGAGACGCTGTCATGTGCACGTTCGCCGCGTGGAAGCCGTTGCTGAGCAGCCAGAGAATCGCGTTCGCGACCAGAAAGATGGCGAGCTGTGCTCTCCACGTGCGCTGCTTCTGCATATACGCTCTGGTCGCGAAGCAGAGCAGTGCTACCGGCGCCACGAGCGCCACGAGCGCCATCAGCGGCTTGACGAACAGCGCTGTCACGGCGCCAACGTAAAAGTTGTAGTCTTCAATTCGCCTAGTAGCGGTGTTGTCTTTACCGCCAGCACTCGGACTGGAAGTCTGGAAGCTCGCGACTACGACTCCCTGTGAGAACACGAGCATGAGCGCCGAGACCGCGCCACCGAGCAAAATCGTACCGACTAAGATGCGCTCTTTCTTGATGTGCATGAGGACAGGCAGCGGGTTGCCGGTCACTGGGTGGGGGCGGTGACTCTGCTGTGCACTGCGATTCGCGTCATCCACCCCGCCAGTGAGCTGGTAGTCAGGGAACTCAGCGTGCTTTCGGTGCACCGGGCTGTCGGAGCAGTCGCTGCTGTGGTGCTCGGACTGCGAGACGGCGATGCTCGAGATCGCCAGCGGCGACTGCATCTCGCTGTAAGACGCCGTGTCCGCTATGATTGCGGTGGCGGCGCGGTGGCGACGTGACTTGGTAGCGGCGAGGAGGAGGGGAGCTCGGAAGCAGTTGTACCTGTACTGGGAACAGCCTGTTCGACAGAGAATCAGCAGCAGCCCAAGAAGCGAGACGCTCGACAGCAACAGGAGCGCAAGCCACAGCGTCTCACGATGCGCAGGTTGACCAGAACGCGGATGCGGATGGAATGGGCGAATCGTCACCACCTGGCTGCTACAGAGAGAGCGAGAGCGCAAATCACGCGCGCTCTCTTCCCATGACTCAGTTTCCCAAGCAGCTGGCTAATCTTCTATTTTTCCAGCGAAAAAATTCGAAATTTTCGAAGCGACACAGAAAAAAGTGAACCCATTTTTCTTCAAACCAGAATATCTTTCTGAACGCACAAGTCGCTTTTTTGATATGGATGACTGGACTCGCGCTGCCCTATGGACAGTCCCTCCTCGCTCTCTGGACAATCCCTCACCTTTCCCTGTCGCGCTGCTCGACTTGCTTGCAACCTTGATGGCTGCTCAAGTGTAGAGGAGCGAGCGCATGTGAAACCAGATGGTCAGACGCGGGTCCGTTCAATCCGAAGAGTTCAGCTGGGCGAGTTGTTCTTTTGTGATCCGTCCTCAAGCCATGACTCGACAAACACTTTGCAGCGCGGATCTGTTGACCAGAGAGTCTGGAGCAGATGGTTGCATCGAATGGTTGCAAGCTGAAAAGTGCCAGTCCACGCGTTCTTACACGGCTCGTTTCATTATATCTTTCCTTGCTGAAACCAAGTCGCTTGGTGCGTTCCTGTCAACTGCTTCTTATCTGCGTACATCTTTGTCTGGCTCGCAGCATCTGGCTCCGTCACTCTCAGTCATACAGCTGCATCTGAAACCGTTTTGGCGGCTCTTCTGGCTCGCTGGGACTGATGATGCTCGTGTCGCCCATGATAAAAACCTCGCTGAGTTTCTTTTGAAGGTATGACATCACCACACACACACACACACACACATGCGCCATCAACGAAACTGGGTGTATATAGTTAATGAAGATCATGCGGATGCTTGCTGCTGCGTCTGCTTCCACGTCTCACGGTTCCTTTTGGTGTGAATGAAATGCACACAAGCATGCAGCAATCAATACACTGCACCATTACCATTGCCAGCAAGCTCCGAGACGATGCGACGACAGCAGCAGCATTACGCAGCCTTAAAGAGAGAGAGAGAGTTAGCATACCTCGGAAGGGGGCGACGACACGCGGTGGGCGTCGTCCGGGTCGCTCGAGAGCCCCTGGTAGTCGGGCTCGAGCGGCGCGCGCTCGGCCATCGCCGGCTGCTTGTACACGTCTTCGAGGATCTTCTCGAGGTCCTCGTACTGGCGCGAGCGCCGCGAGTCGATCAGCACACACTCATCGAGCGGCAGGTTCATGGCGGTGCGCGGGTAGCGCGAGTTGATAAACAGGTGGAAGAGCGCCGTGAGGAACGGCAGGATGAGCGAGAACGTCGTCGGCAGCGCCACCTCTTTCGTCCCAAGGAGCGTCGCGATGATCACCTGCGAGAAGATCAGCGCGCCGATGCAGAAGCGGTAGAGCGACGGGAAGTACGCACCGTCGCTGTTCGACGACGGGTCGTACACGCAGAGCACGCCCCAGCGGTACACGATCTCCGACAAAAATAGGTACAGGAACGAAAAGTAGCTCATGATCGGCGCCACACTGCAGAACACGAGGACGAAGATCAGCACCGTGTAGTACTGCGAAATCCCGTCCGTGGCGGCAAAGTCACCCGGGTTCGAGAGCGGCGAGAGCCCAAACCAGGGCGACTCGCGCTCGCGGGGCGTCAGCTTCGGCGCAAACGCGCTGTAGATCGCAGCCTTGATGAGCGGCGTCACGCGCAAAAACTCGAGCGTGAGGTTCAGGAACGTCTGCACCATCACGAACGTGATGAAGAAGGACGACTGCTGCGGGATCGCTAAACTGATCTTCTTGATCATCGTGCTGAAGTTGAGGTCTTCTCCATCTTTCGACTGTCCCATGACGCTATCAATCAGCGTACCACCGATGATCGGCAGCAAGAACACGAGGAACACCTGGTACGCGACCAACTTGTTCAGCAGCGACGTCGAGATCTGGGACCCCGTCGCGTGACCTTCGCGCTTGGACAGGATTCCAAAAATGATCGGAGCCAACGCACTCATGACCGACAGCATCAGCGGAGACAGCTGCTCGAGCACTGAGCCGATCCACGGGTTGTCGTCCACCACTCCCGCGAGCCACGCCCACTTATTCTTGATCGAGTCCACTTTCGAGAGCGACACCACGAAGCTCGTCGGGATCGTCCAGAAGAGGATGATGGCGCACGTGAGCGCCACGGAGATCAGCAGCCAGTAGGACTTCTGGTTGTACGAGACGCCGATGTTCTCCCACACGACGTCGTCCACATGCGGAGCGGCTTCAATGTGCATTTGCGTCGGATCCGAACTTTGCAGCACTTGCTGCGCCGCCTGCGCAGCCTTGAGACTGTTGAACGTGACGAAGCCTGCGCCACGCATGATGCCCGTGCTCTTGATCCCCTTGCGCTCCTGTCGCAGTCCTTTGATGTACGCGGACTCGACGTTCTTCGAGTCGTCCATTTCAGTTTGGAGCGTCGGGGCGGATCGTTCTCCGAGCGCTGGCGTGTACTGGTAGTGGCCCTCGCCGTCCGTGCTCGCCTCCAGCATCTGACTCGCCAGCGCCGCTTGGTTGCGGAGAATCACGCGCACTTCCATCTCCACAGCTTCGTTCAGACTCTTCAAGTGGCTCTGGTAGAGCTCAATCGCGTCCACTTTGTCACCAAACGGCTTCTCGCGCGTCAGCACACGGTCTCCGGTTTTGGCACTGAGCGCCAGCACGTGTTCGAGTTTGTTGCGCACCTTGGCGCGTTCCGTCACAAGCTTTTCCAAATCGCCGCACTCGAGCGCGACGTACACGTGCAGCACCTGGCGCGGGAAGAGCAGGTTGAGGTAGTTGCGCAGCGTCTGCTGGGTCGACAGGTGCTTCGGGAGTCCATTGAGGATGACTGAGTACTGCTGCGCACCCTTGCGGCTCATAAACTCGTGGCGACGCTTGACGAACTCTTGGAACTCGCGCCAGAGCAGGAAGCACGTCCACCCCGTGATGATGTACATGGTCGCGACCGCGAACCAGAAGCGCCAGGGCTCTTCGCTCTTCAGGTTGGAGAGCGTCATCCGATAGAGCGCGTCCGGCTGCGCACTGCCGGCGTAATAGTAGATCGGGAAGAGCGCGCCAGAGAGCAGAATCGCAAGCCCGGCTACTTTCTGGCAGAGGCGCAGGAAGCGCAGGAAGAAGAGCGTGTCTAACCCGCAGTGCTGGAAGATTGCGTCGTCGCTCGTGGTGTAGAGCGGCCAGATCCAGCGGAGCGCCGGCAGGCTCTTGGTGTTCTCGACCGTCGGGCACGACGTCTCGCCCGAGCGCTCGCGGCAGTAGTACGCGCGAGCGATTTTCCTGCGCGCGACCTCGAACGCGACCCAGCCGACGAGCGCGATCGACCCGTACACGCGCAGCCCGTTGCGCACCGTCACGGACGGCGTGAAGTCCTCGTCCGCGACTTTTTCCGTCCCCGAGTTCGCGAGCACTTCGTCCGACATGCTTGTCTTGGTTTGTCCTGTCCTGCGTCTGTGCGAGCGAGATTGGCAATGAATCGTTTTTGCGGGACAGCACGCATCGATTCAGTTTAAGCGGCATAAGGAGGATTCTTGGAGCTAGCTTTGCCTGCGCATGAGATCACCTCTTCCACCAAGATCGCTCCAGTAATTGCATAACGAGTTTCTCAAGCGACCGATCGAGAAAGTCCATCACAGACACAAAATGTGCTAGGAGCATATGTTTCTTGATTGAGAACTCAAAACCTCTATCTATCGATGTGGACGGAAGAGGTTGCTAGATATCCCGTTTCATTTCATGGGAAGCGACTCGCGACATTAATGGACGCTGGTGAAATGCTTTTTGCAACGATGAACCAGATGTTTAGGGGTATATTAACTAAAAAGAAGGGACAGCGAGTGCTGAAAAGAAAAAAAAAGAAAAACGCGCGAGTAAGTACGATTTTATGGATGCAAGGTCAAAATTGGAAAAAATGCGGAAAGAGGGTGTCGATTTCCAAAAAAAAGATCACCGTCCTCATTCGCTTCGTCATGCGTCTCCAGAATGCGCTCGATAAACAAATCCTTTCGAGCGCCACACGTCTCTCGATTGGAGTTCACAGCAATTGCCAATGGATATCAGACACTCAAATCCCTGCATAGCTGCGATGTAGCAATTGGGATTGTTTTTCAACATGAGCTTCTGACTGTTGAGTTGCACTTGTGACTTTCAAGTAGCGACCTCGCTGCTGCGATGCGCACAGATCAGATCTGGAGCGAAGCGAGCAAGAAGAACACACACACACAAAGGTACTCCTCACTGCGTTTTAACTCCCGAAGTCCCGAACTGCTTTCGTCTTCTTCTTCTCTCCCCGGAACTGGTTGAGGTTCAGGCCGATCACTCTCGCAAACTCCTTCTTAACCTTTCGAAGTAGCCTGGGACTCGAAGTCACGACACCATTCTCCATGTTCTTGAAGGCGGCTTTTCGGCTCCAATCGAATGATCCGTTCAGGACTGTCACGCCATCAAGAATGCAGAACTTGGGCGATTGTGAAGCCGCACTCAAGATACAAGCTTTCCGCCCAATCCGCTACGACTGGGTCGACTCTCGAGTAGATCATTCCAATCCGCGAGACAGAACCCGATCGTTGAGGCACGGTTGTCTCTGTGCGCGCAGCAACAACGTCGTTCCTGGCATCTTCTTGTTGCTGTTCCGAACCGACCTCGGTCTCGAGATCATCCTCGCCAACCTGTGGCTCAAAAGCGACGACGACGCCATCGACATCGTGGTTGTCGGGGAGTGTCTCGAGAGCGAGCGCATCTGCGGTCTCACCATTATGGACAGCAAGTAGTGGCGTGGGAACCTCTGGTGATCTTGGTTGGGCTTGCCTGCTAGGACGCTAGGACGCTTGGCGCTTCCGAGCGGGACTCAACGGAGGCGTACGGAGCAGAGCGAGTGGACGCTTTCTTTCGAGCGCTGACTCGAGTGATGGCACAAGCGGAAGTTGTGTTTCATGCAGGGACATCTCATTTGGCGAGACGATCGGAAGCGGCCACAAGTTTGACAGAGTGGGCGACACAATCGGAATCGGCCACGCGAACGACTGTGCCGTTGTCTGTGGCGAGAAGTTCATCGCCATCTCGAGCGAGGATGGAGCGTGCCGGCTTGTCGGGAGAGGCAGCCCAAAGCACAGCTGAGGAAGCGACGCTGTGAACTGGGTAGCAACGGCAAAACACTGGCGCGACACGAGTGCTTGAGGCATGGTCCGAACTGCAGGATCGCAGAGAGCCTCGTCGGAGCTTCGAGCTGCTGGTTCTTGTTTGTTTTGTGCAGCTTGTCCTCAGATTGACCACAATACTCAAATCAAGCACATCAACAAACAAAACGTTTTTTTATGGAGCAAGATCTCTCAAAGCACTTATTAAAGAAAAAAAACACACACCGCAACCAAACTCATCATCAAGTCTGTCGCGACACGAGCGCCTTGTAGGCGCCGTTCGGCAGCCGCATGAGCTCGTCGTGCGTGCCCTGCTCCACGATGGCGCCGTCGCTCGTCACCGCGATGACGTCCGCGTTGCGGATCGTCGACAGCCGGTGCGCCACGA
>JAASFO010000493.1:0-19580 GCA_023333815.1 Globisporangium recalcitrans
AAGTCCGAGCCCGCGCTCCCTTGGCCGGGGTCGTCGTGCGCGGATCCTTCGCGCAGTTGGTCGACGCGCAGTCCGAGCACTGCCGCGTCGGTCCAAAGCGCTCGAGCGGGATCGGCATCTCGAGACACACCTCGTTTGCCACGAACGTCTTGCACACGGGCGGCGTGGTCTTGTACTGCATGTAGCAGGACCGCTTGGATGGAGGAGATCGAACTAATTCCGTTTCCTCTCATCCTCGAGCTTCTAATTTGTGAACCCAACTTTCGTTTTTGGTGCAATTAATCAGCAAGGATCCCCACTTCAGCAGCTATCCCGGTCACGAAGATCTTTGCGTCAGGTGTCTCAATCATTATCAGGTCGAGCCGTGCGATAGTGCTTCTTGGATCCGCACCTGAACAGAGAAATGCAGATCGGGATCAAAGAGATCCGCACGCTCCAAATACCCAGGGATCGGAATCGGGTGCTTTTTTAGAGCGGCGATCGAGATACCCTCGGGTTCCTCTTGGCGCATGCTTGTTTTACCACTACCCCCAGTGTTTCTCGAGCCTCTGCCCGAATATCATCGAGTTCGCCACGCCTTTCTCGATGAGGAGCGAATAAAGCGCCGCATCGACGCAGCCCACTGCCACCAACTTTGGTTCCCGACCACTCTCGCCGCCGCGCCGCAGTTGCTCAATTGAGTACGAAATGACGAATGGGGACGACACGTTCCTCCCGACTTTCTCTCGGTATGACGAGCCGCTGAGTGTGTAGAACGCTGCGAACGCCTCGGTGAGCGGCGGCACAAAGTACCGCGAGTCGCCGAGCGTCACGAATCCTGCCTTGAGAGCAGCAACCTGGTCGAAAGAGTCCTTGATCGCCTGCTCTTTGTCCTGAAAGTACGCTTGCAGCGACTTCACTTGAGGCTTTCTTCCTCGCTCAGTTCTTCAGATAGGAGCTGTCGAATGAGTTAAAAAGATCATGTGGTGTGAAGAGTTAGATATGGTGATGGATAGGCTGTACAAGTTCTCGCGTTTGGAGGTCGATGCATGCAAGCTCTGATGGAACGTACCTCGTCGAGCCAGGAAGGCTGCACTGGGTGTAGTCTCCAAGTGTTGACTGTGCGACTGACTTGGTGACTTTCGATTCGTCCGTCACGGCGGTATCGCTCGTCCAGCTGCTTCTCAAACGTACGGTCTCCATCACCAGAGAGATGCAATTCCACTGGCTCAGCGCAGATGAGACTCCATTTTGCCACAGCGTGCACTGGTTTTGTCGAATCTGGAAGACGCTGTTGGCTCGCTCTTGCCTTGCGGATTTCCTCTTCTTCTCCTATCGAAGTCATCAAATGCGCGAGCTGGCCGGAAACGAGAGCTTCGTCATTCTCGTCGCTTTGATCTCTGCATTCAGTGTTGCCGAGTGGCTCCGCAGTGGCGTCATCCACAACGTTGTGTTCGCTTTGCTCTTGGAGTGGGTCGTTTCGCGCTTTCTGTGTGAAGAAGTGGCGATACGAGTGCTTGCTGAAGAGAGTACCCTGTGGGAAAATCATCCTCTCCAAATCCTCCGCTTTTGAGCTGCTGGAGCTACTCCTGGCCATCGGACCGATAACGTACTGCAGAATCACTGGAGAAGCTCTTGGTTCCAGGCTGAGCGTCTCCTCGAATCGTGGCGAGGCTTTCAGAGGAGAGAGAACAGCGACTTCCTGGATCACGGAATGAAAACTGCGGCGGCTACTGCCACTGAGAAACACCACCTCTCGCGCTCGAGCCTCGGAGTCGCTGCTCGACCGCTTCCACTCGAAGAGCAACCCCAACAATCGGATCAGTTCTCTCCGGTAAAAGCCAAACCTGCTCTTGTACGCAGCCTCAAAGCGCGCTTTCTCCGCCACGTCTTCGAGCGAATCTCCGACAATCGGCTCCTGCGTCACGAGGATCAACATCGACAAAGTGGGACTCGAGAGGAACGACCGCAACGCATCCCACGTGGCAGAGCGCACGGTCACGCCTCCGAAATCGGCAACTGGGAAGAAGAAAGCCCCGAAAGCGCCAAATACATGGCTCAGAGGCTTCTTCGCTCTCTCTAACTTGGACGAGGCTTTGACTCCCAACCGAACTCGCTTTGACGGCAGCAGCAGCAGATTTTGGTACTCTTGGTGCACTTGGTGCAGCAATTCTCGCACAAAAAAGTCAGACGCACTGGGGCTCGCCAGTTCTAGCTCGTCCTGTCTGTTACTGAGCATAACGAGAGCGCCGTGAGCGAGCGCTTCGCGCACACCGGGAAGGTTCCATGACAGCCGATACATTTGGCGCAGCTTTTCGACGATGGCTGAGCTTCCGCCAGCCTGGTTGGTATCCACCACACCCGTGGCATCTGCTACCACCAAGGCTTCTTCGATGAACACGTTCGTCTTCTCACAAAACTGACCGCCCAGGTGGATCGTCAGGTTCGCTCTCGCAAATGGCACATTCGCAGATTTGTCGGCGACCGAGTCCCAGAGGACTGTCGTGGCGTCTTCGTCACCATCATCCCCGCTTGCTGACCCCAGACCGCTAGGCACCGACAACAAGTCGTCGTTGCAGAGCGCGAGGACCTCAAAGCGGCTCGGGAACCGCGCAACCGTCGAGAAACTCGCCTGGAACTCGGACGCGTTCTGGATGTGTGCGAACGAGATCTGGCAGTAGTGCTCGGGTCGCAAGTGGGTCCAGAAGAACGACTTGAGCGACTTGGCTTTGAAATGCTGGTAGAGTTTCCTCATCTCGCCTGTCAACGGGTTTGTGATGACGCAGATCACGTCAAAGTCTCGGTCGACTTCGAGGAGGACTACGGCGCTTGAGTCGTCCACGAAGCCGACAACCGGTCCCAGCAGCACTTGCGCGCTCTCACGAACATGGTGGCGGGTGCTGATCTGGCGAATTTGAATTTGGTTCTTGCCGGAGACAACATTGTTGAGAGAGTGAGTCGACGCTGCTGACGATGGCAAGGCGCTTGCGTCCGAAGCTAACGTCACAAACGCTTTCTCCTGAGCGATGCCGCTGTGCTCCACCTCGAATCGTTCATGGATCATCCAGGTTCGCCGTGGCGCGAAACCATTTTCGCTATGGGGAGACGCTGTGATCGCCCCGACGATAGACTGATCTGCCTTTGTGCGCATCTTTGTGTCTTTCACAGTCGATTTCCCACCAAATCGAAGACTGCTCGCCCCCGAGAGCAGCACGAACTCGCGATCGACCCGCTGCACCTTCCAGTCAAAGAGCATCCCAAGGAGTCTCGCTCGCGCCTCTGGGTTGCGACCCCACCAGCTCGGAAGCTCTGGACTCACTTTCAAGCTGCCACTGCAGCCAACTCCAAGATCCTCGTTGGTCAGTTCGTCCACGACTGGGAGCTCTGAGCACACGATCCACAGCTCAACCTCGCTGCTCGACTCGACGCTCTTCTCGACGAACTCCCACTGCACATTGCTCATCAGATCGTTCTCAGCTGCCTGCGCGCCGCTAGGCTCCAAGCGCGTGCTCCGCATGTCGAGAAACAGGAATCCGATCTCCCCAACGCAATGCACAAACTCTTCGCCTCGTTGCGGCGCGAACAGCTGGTTGTAGCTCACGAGCTGTTTCTCGGCTTTCGCTTTTTCCGCTTCGAGCGCGCGCAGGTGCTTCTCGACGCGACGAGCACCTTCGATCTCGCGGCGTTTCTTCTGCAGCTCCAGGTCGCTTTGCGCAAGTGAGATTTGCTGCGAGAGCTGGTAGATGTGGGCGGTCGACGCCAGCGCTTTCTCTGCGACGCTGAACAGTTCTTTCTGCGAGTCCATCATGCCATCAACAACAGTGTTAGGACCACGACATAAATGCCAATGAGGACCCACAGCGAGAGGCTCTATGTCGACACATCGAACACACCTCCCGCCCAAGAGCTCGTCCATGTGGTCGTCCCAGAGCTGCCGCTGGTAGTCGTGATAGAGCCGCCGCGCACACCTCGTGGCGGTGCGAACGACTTGCATCTGGCATGCGAGATAGGACAAATCGAGTGAGAGACGCAGTGCTAGCCAATCCTGGGAGCGCTTCTTTTCTTCTGATAACCTGAATGGTGGGCTTCTCGTGGTCAATGTAGAACTCTCTCCTCGTTGTGAACGCCGGGTAGACGTCCATGTCGCTCCAGATCATCAAGCTAGACGCGTGCGCGAGCACAAACTGGAACTCGGACATCGCGTTCCACTGCGTACGGTACGCGGAGCGCAAGGTCTCCATCGCTTGCGCCTCGATCTGCAGCCAGTTCGGCGCTTTCGAAGTGATGGAAGCGTGGCGCATGAGCAACGCGCAGCTTTGGTCAAACATGCGCTCCATCGCCACCTGACCGCCCAGATGCACGACGAGCAGTGCTTGCTTTTGCTCCACCAGCTGCTTGACGTCTCGCCGTAGATTCGCTTCGCAGCGCTCCAGGTCGTACAGATTGTTCCCACTGACCGCCACAGCGTGAACGGAGCTGCTCGTCTCTAGCGACGGAGTACGGAACCCGCCACCGCGAGCCCGGACGTCTCGCTTGTCGATGCCTCCGAACGAGAACTTGTAGTCGCGACCGGGCAGCAAGTCGCTGACGCGGAACGCCGCGGGTCTCCTTGCTGTACAGTCTACACGCAGCTGGCACTGCTTGAGCTCATGCAGCTCGCCATTGAGAGAGCTGAGTACTGATACATGACAGGTCAGGAGCGCGTCCGTGTCGACTTCCAGCAGGATCCGCGCGCTGGAACAGTCCACTTTGCCTACCACGGGACCCACAACAACGCGCACACCTGCATACACACACACACAGATAGGCTCATTAGAACCCTCCAGTCAGTGCTATAGGATATTCACTGTTGACTTCACACAAGGCAAAGTCGCACCCGCTCGCGTGGAGACCATGGCTCCGTCGACGTGGAGCTGGTGCGGCAAGACCGGATCCTGCTGCTGCGAGTGGGAGGTGGCGCTGCCGAGCTTCTGAGCCGCACGCTCCAGCTCCGCGAGCTGCTGCTGGAGCGTCTCGGCGCGCGCCATTTCGTCCGCACTCGCAGCATTCCCCATGTCCAGCTTCAACTCACAATGGAGATTTGCACTTTTCTGAAAAGACGCAGAAAGTCGCTAAGTGCGCGCACATTGTTCAAAGAGAAAGCGTACGGACTTAATGGCGGTGGCACACTTCGCAAAAAGTCACCAAGCCAAAATGGCGCTCATCGACACGCGACGCGAAGTGCTGCGTCTGTACCGCGAGATCCTGCGCACGTCGCGCAAGTTCCACTGGCCGAACGAGCAGGGCGAGCTCTGGTGCGTCCTGTGTTTGCAACGCTCTTGCTGCGGGAGCTGAGAAAGATGCGCTCTTGCTAACGCGCTGTGTGATGTTGTTTGATGTGCTGTGTGACTGCGCAGGTCCACGGTGCTCCAGAGGAATGCGCGTCTCGAGATCGAAGGCGCGCGCTACGAGACCGTGAGGACGCGGATCTGTGTGTGCGGGTCACCTCTGTTGTGTGCTGACTGTGTCTGTGTGTATGGCTCGAGCAGGACCGCGAGACGATCTCAAAGCGCATCATTGTCGGATGGGAGTGCGTGAAGGAAGTGCGCATCAAGGTACCTACAGCCTCGCAACAGCAACTCGCTCGCGGCTATGCATTGACGCGCATTGCTGTCTGTCTGCGTGTGTGGCGGTGCTGTTGCATGTGGATATGTGCAGTTTCAGGAAAAGCACAACGAGATGCTCAAGAACCAAACTCCGGATCAGCCCAAGCCATAGAATGTAATAGCAAGCAATCGGGATCACTTGCTATGGAAGTTCCTGGTGCTGAAGCTCCCTGCCGAGTCATGCTATGTGCCGATTGATTGAATGCCATAGTGTATGTATGGATACAGAAGTCTGGCTGGTGGGGTTCAAAGCGCAAGGACTCGTATGAACAACAAGGGAGTTTCTAACGAAAGGCAGGAACATTGCTGCTGGTTTTACTATTGAACTTGCTCTCTTCATGCTACAGTCAGAACGCACGCGATCAGCCACTTGCGAGAGCTGTAGTCGTCCGTCGTCATCATCATCATCATCTCGTCGCCCCCTCGCTCCCGTCGCGACGTGAAGGGCGGCGGCGCCTGCGCGTTCTCCAGCTGCTCGCCGTAGTTCATGAAGTGCTGGTTGCTGCGGAACTCGAGGTAGAGCGTGAAGAGCACGTGGAGCGACTCGTAGACGTTCTTGTGCACGGGGATGTCGAGCAGCGCGCAGATCACGCGGATGTACTGCTCGAGCGCCATGTCCATGGACGCCCCGGGAGCGGCGTCTTGTCGAGCAGCTCCTCGAACTCTTCGGGCTACACCTGCATCAGGCTCTCGATGTCCGGCATCGTCTTGGTGTAGTGCACCTGCGGCGGGGGCTTGGTGCGGTGCAGATCCGCGATGCTCTTGACCCAGCGGTCGATCTCCTTGGGGGACTTCTCGGCGCTCTCGATGCTGCGCACGACAATGTCGCCGTGCTTCTTCTTGGACGTCGAGCGCAGCTGCAGGTCCAGGACCGTGGCGTCGGACTGCGTCAAGCTCGGCTCGTCAAGCATCTTGAGCCCCAGGTTGTCCATTTCGCCGTCGGGTCGCGGGATCTTGAGGAACGCGTCCATGTCGCCCACGCGTACCTCGCCCGATACCTTGAGGTGCGCATAGTCGCTCTCCTTGTAGCTCCCGGCGTTCGCCATGATCGATGACTGGCTGCTTGCGCTGCCGCCGCCACCAGCACTCGCAGCAGAGCCACCGCCATTCGCTCCACCTGATCCTCCTGTCGCTGCCGAGGTGGACTGCGATTCCTCGCCTTCGTCGTCGTCGTCTTCTACTTCGCTACCAGACTCTTCTGAAGAGCTGTCCGTGTCATGCTTCTTCTTTGGCTCGGGGGCTTTCTTCGCGTCCGGCGTCTTCTCGGCCATTGGCGCAGGTTTTGCTGCCATCGCAGCTGCAGCTGCTGGATGTTTGTGCTCTTCCAGGGCGGCGGGCTTCTGCTGCGACTTGTCGTCTCTTCGCACATGGGCAGTTGCAGTCGGAGCTGCTGCTGCTGATGCTGTTGCAGCAGCGCTCTTCGCAGCAGAAGCAGCAGCAGCAGACTTGGCTTTCATCGTGTTGCGATCGGGACTCGGGTGGCCGTTCGTGTCGACGCTCTCGCCCGAGTCGCTCAAGCCCACTTCTTCGTCGAACGGATTGTTCTTCATCTCCAGACCGCTTCCGGTTACTGCTGGTGCTGGAGTCGCTTTTGCTCCAGCAGCAGCAGTAGCACTAGCAGTAGCTTTCAGAGCGCCGCCAGTACCCGTGCGATCTTTCTCAGCGCTGGCTCCTGGCGGCGGAGAGCTCCCTTTCCCTCTTGGCGGCGCAGCAGCTTTCTGGGGACTCTCCATGTCCTGAACGCTCCCGGAGAGCTCGAGCGCTTCGTCGAACGGCATGTTCTTGAGCTGCTTGACCGCCTTCTTGGGCGAGTCGATCCCCTCGGACATGCAGCCCGAGTCCGACTCGCTCAAGTCCAGCGCTTCGTCGAACGGCTGGTTCACGAGCGCGCGCTCGCTGCCAGCTTTCGATCCCCCGCCTCCTTTATCTGCGAAGCCTTTGCCTTTGCCACCGGTGGCTTTGTTGTCGCCGTCACTCTCGGACTCGGACATCTCTTCGTCGCTCTCGGATTCGTCCTCGTCTTCGCTCCCCGAGATGTCGTCCTCCTCGTCCTCGTCCTCGTCGCCGTCATCGCGTTTCTCTTCGCGCTTGGACACCATCGTTCGTCCTTGAAGCTATTCGTGAGAGCAAGGATCTAACCAGGAAAAAGTGGTTCGCTGCTGCTGCTGCTCCTGGCAAGCTGGACAGTCAGACAGCCTACTGAACCTGCGAACACGCCTGCGTGCGTATAGGAAGAAGAAGCATCCACTCTCTCTCTCTCTCTCTCTCTCTCGGCACTGAGGATTCCAACGTCGCTGTCTAAATGGCAATGAGGACTGCAAGAGAGAAGACGACGACGCCTTGTGAGGCGATAGGTGCGTCGCTTCGAGTCGCAAGCGTGAGTGAGTGAAACCGGTAGATATCTTTTCACCCGCCACACTTGCTTCAGCTGACAGCTCACATGTGGGTCACTCAAGAGCGACTTCGAAAAAGGCATTCATCAGCATCACATCCATTCCAAATACATACCCAGGTGCAGTTTGCATCCGCTCTCTCTCTCGCTCGCTCTGGTCATCTATCTCCCATGCATCCTAAAAGCCCTCCTAACTCAATACCGCTTCTGCATCTTCTTCTTCTTGCCCTGACCGGAGCGCGCCGCCTGGATCTGGCCAAACACGCGCTTCGTGTACGACTGGATGGTGGCGTCCGCCATGATCTCCTCCGTGAACGTCTGGTGGCGCTCCTTCTTGGTCAGGCGCGCCGACTTGAACTCGTGCGCGCCTTCGATCACGACGCCCATCTGGAAGTGCTTGGGCAACTTCTTGTGGTGGTCCGACGTCTTGTAGAACTTCTTCGGGTCCAGGTAGTTGCGCATCCGCAGAAGCGCAAAGTCGCGGCGCGCGTCGGCCGTGAGCTCCTGCGACTCCATGTCGAACCACTTGCGTCCCGCCGACTTCTTGTTCTGGTGCTCCTCGCGCTGGCGGTGCGACTGCGCCGCCACCTGCAGCTGCGACTTGAGCGTCGCCTGCTCCTCCTGCGTGCGCTTGTCCGCCACGAGCTTCGCGCCGCTCTTGTAGCCCTGGAACTCAAAGTACGTTGCGTGCTGCGACGCACCGCTGTCGAGCGCGTCCGGCACCAAGTTGTTCATGCGCGCGGCGCTGGTTTGAGAGCTGCTGCTGCTGCTGGCAGTGGCATTCGAAGTCGCAGGCTTGGTTGTGGACAAATTGATGCCCGACGCAGCCATCATCACGTACGCGGAGATGTCCTCTTCCTCTTCGTCCTCGCCCACGGCGTCTCCGTCGTTCTCATCGTCCGAGTCCATCATGAGCAGCACTTCCTCTTCGTCTTCCGTCGCTTGGCTGTCGACCGCATCGTCGCCTTCCAAAACAGGAGCAGCGCTCGTCTGCGGCGTCTCCTCGCTCGCATCCTGCTCGCTCACGTCCTCAGCTGTCCCCTGCGAGTCCTTCGTCTCTGCGTGGAACAGCTCCGTCGCGACCTCGTCCTTGCTCTCTTCTGTCGCGATAGCACCACCACCAGCACTCTCAATGCCATTTCCTTCTCCCTCTTCCACCGCAGCGTTCTTCGCACTGCGCTTCGGAGACGTCTTGGCTTTCGCAGCGCTGCCAGTGGCTGGAGACTGTCAATCGCAGCACATCACCAACACCCGATACATACTCAGCAATGCAATGCGTTTGGTTCCCACCAGTGCATCAAGCGCAGTAAATTGCACGCACCTTCTTGGTGGCGCTTCCAGTCTTGCGCGCGGCGCCGCGTGTGGGCGTCGTGACGTCCGCCACGGGGCTCGACGGCGCGCTCGTGGCCTTCTCCTGCAGCCGCTGGGAGCTTCTTCTCGTGGCCACCATCGTTTCTGTAGGTAGCGCCGTCGTCTTCTAGTTCGCTTTCGATGTGAGCAATGTCGCTGCGGAGCTCTACAGCGATAAGACAGCTCGAGAGCGAAATGCTGATACAGCCGCCAATCAAACACAAACTCACTGGCAGTCAGTCAGTCTTCTCAAATTGTTTTTCCAAAAAAACGAGACAAAAGTGGCAAGTTCCAACAAAGTGTGAAGAAACCACTTGACTTGCGTTTGCTGCTTTAAAGCCACTTACTTTATCCAAGTCGTGAAGCAACAGAAGAAGCAGCAGGTTGATGAAGGATGTGTTGGATATGTCGACACCACATCACGCCAGCAGGACGAAATCCATCGATCATGGGAGCCAAGAAAGCCACGAAGAAGCCGCCCAAGCTCGTCGCGCCCGTGCGTCTCTGCGAAATGGCGAAATGCAGCTACTCTGTGACAGTGCGCGCGTAGAGCAGTAGATAGAGGGGTCTGGCTGACAAGTAGCGCTTGCTCGTGTGTGTGCTGCGGTGCCTCGAAAGCAGGGAACGACTCGGTCGAGCGCGACTGCCGTGGCACTCTCCTCCGTGCCGACGCCGCCACTTTCTGGCGGCAACCGCAAGCACGCGAAAGGAGGCGTCAGGACCAAGACGCAGCAGCAGCGCGGAGAGCGGTTCCAGACCAGCGACGATGCGATTCGCACGATGCGCAAGCAGCTCGCGGCCATCGGCTGCAAACTCTTTGTGCGTTTTGGGGATGCACGACGCATGGGTCACGTCAAGTCACGTCACGACCCTGAGAGCTTTATAGCACTGCCTGCCTGACTGTGGATGCTACTGTGGCTGCTGTTAACAGGAAGTCGAAGCGGACGGCAATTGCCTCTTTCGGTAGGCACTGCAGTGTCTTGTGCTAGCAGTATTACACAGTATGGTGTTGAGGTTGTTGGTATCCCGTCGCTGCTCACCATTTGTCCATTTCATGCTCCTCACTATGGCAGATCGATAGGAGACCAGCTCTTTGGCGACCAGCACCAGCACTTGGAGATCCGAAAGGTGGACATGGAGGCGCTTTCTCGTTTGCTCGGTGCTTTGTGGTATGAATGATAATAACCTTCTGAGCGGCATCATCGAATGAGCAGCGCATCGTGGACTTCATTGAGCTCAAGCGCGACGACTTTGAGCCGTTCATGGAGGACGAAGAGAAGTTTGAGCACGTGCGTAGGTGGCCATCCATCCGTCCATGCGTCTATCCTCAATGTCTGTGGATGGCTTCAGTGTTGCCGACGATTTCTGCTTGTGCTGTTGTGTGCCATGTAGTACTGCAAGCGCATGCGTGACGACGGTACGTGGGGCGGCAACCAGGAGCTCTACGCAGCGGCGCGCAACTTCCAGGTCTACGTCGTGATCCACCAGGAGAGCTCGCGCATGGTGATCGAGTGCGACGCGCTCAAGCCGAAGAAGGTCATCCACGTGGCCTACCACGGCAGCGACCACTACGACAGCGTGCGCGCGCTTCAGGACAACGACCTGTACGACCAGCAAGCGCCGCAAGAGATCGTGCTCGACTGCGACGGGTTCCGCCCCGAGGACTTTGCCAAAGTACGTCCTGGTTTGCAATGTTCATGGCATTGTCCCATGCGCGAAAGAACTTCGTTTGTGGCTGACCTGGAGCTCAAGACTAACGGATGGAACTGCCGCATCGTTCTCTTTAGCGCTGGGAGGTTCACGCAAGTGCGACGGCGTCGCAGCAGCGGATCGCAGCATCGAGTGCGGAGACTGGTGATGATACTGAAGCAGTGCACGAACAAGAGGCGCTCATGCGAGGCATCGGCGCGCTGGAGGTGTCCGCGAAAGAAGGCGACGGCGCTCCCCCACTCAGCAAGAAGGAGCTTCGGAAATTAAAGAAAGACGTGAAGAAGACTAGCGGTGGTGGGAAGCGATAAACGATGCGAATGACAATAATGGCAATAGAGAGCGAACGAGCGCGCTGGCGTTGGCGATGGCAGCAGCAGAGACAACGAAGCGATCTCGAGGGTTCTGACCAGCACCAGCGTTGTCCACCGCGCTGTAGAACAACACCCACCCACCAAAACCGTTTGGCAGCTGCTGATGCTGACGCTTGACGAAGAATGCGCAGCGCAGACCGAGTGCGCGACCGTTCCTCTCGCATTCCTCCCGCGACAGCAAGTCTGCTTGACTGCCTCCTCTTCGGTGGGGCTCACTTCAAGAAGCTGCCTCTTTCATCATCAGTGGGAGTGACAGCAACTGCACCGAAAAACTCGTCTGAGAGAGGAGAAGAGCAGCGATTTGCTGCACGCCAGCAGCTCCAAAGCGCGCCTTCACGCGCCAACTGGTCTGCTGCTCATTCCGACTACGTAGAACCCCATACGCCTCCGGTTTCCACGAAGAGCTCATTTGAAAAAGTCTCTCTATCCACCACACACGCACAAGCTAACCTGTCGACACTCTCGCTGTTATTGTTCGATGCGATCCGGCTCTTTTGAGTTTCTGAAGTTTCAGAATTCCCAAAAAGACATGGCTGCAAATGGACAGGATTCTTTTTCGACCCAAATCGCAAAGTCTCACGTGGCAAAACAAGTCGCGACGTAACGACGATGTGTGAAAACCATCGAAGGAAACCAAACAAAAGTCGAAGAGAAAAGGAGAAAGCTGCTGGCGAGGTTGCACTCTTTCACAGTCCCATCAAACACCAGGTGATCGATCGATCGGCTTTTCCGCGCTTCCAGCCAGTCTTTCTCTCTTTCTCTAGATCGATCGATCCAGTCGGCTCAGCTCAGCTCGCTCAAAAGCTGGCTTTCGTGTGATTGATCGACAGCCAGCATCCAACTGTTGCATTGCTCCTGCTGCGAACGAAAGACGGAAGGAACTGGAGGGAAGGATGCAGCTGTACGAGCAGACCAAGCCGCAGGACCAGCAGGTCATCGCGGCCATCAAGAAGCGCAACCGCACGAGATTCCGATGGGGCACCAGCAACAGTACTGCTAAGAGTAGTACCGCACAAGCTTCAAGCAGCAAAAGCTCGAGGAGCTCCAGCTCAAAGGTCTCTTCCTCGAACCCACCTGCAGCTACCAGTGGCGTCCCCAGTAGCAATAGCGGCAGACGCTCCCACTCCCCGTGGCCGCAGAGACTGAAACCCACGCTGGCGCCGATCATCGAGTCGGAACTCGAAGACCACGTGGCTGACGACGAAGAAGAAGATGGCGAAGAAGAGGGTGGGCATGGGACGGCGTCTCCGGCTTCTTCCGACAGCTCGTCACTGTCGCTACCTGCGGGCTCGCAGTACGCGCTATCGTTATCGTCCCCGGACGCGTCCTTTACTTGCAATTCACCCAAATCGACTTCTTCCTCATCGCCAGAAGAAGACCAAGAAGAAGGCGAGCAGGACGCACTAAAGCACCAGCAGCAACAACAACAGCGAAGTCGCTACAAGCCGCGCGTCGAATACAATCTGCGCAAACTCCTGCGCCAAGTGATGGGGCTCGACGGAGTCTGGTCGTGCGACCAGCAGGTGGCGCGCCACTACACGCGCATCAAGTGGGGCGTCGTCAAGACCCAGGCGGACGGCAACTGCCTCTTCCGCGCCATCAGCGACCAGCTCTACGACAGCGAGATCTTCCACGGCGACATCCGAAGAGTGCGTTTTATTGTGAATGTGCATGGTCGTACAGGATCCTCTGTCCAAAGCTTGGCTAACGAAATCGGTTCCTCGTTTGCTGCGTGTCTCTACAGCGAATCGTGGAGTTCATCCAGCGAGAGGGCAAGCTCTTCCAGCCGTTCATTGCGACCGAGGAAGGCTCGGGCGAGACGCTCGAGCAGTACTGCAAGCGCATGAAGAAAGAGGGCGAGTGGGGCGGCAACCCGGAGCTCTACGCGGCCGCCAAGCTCTTCAACATCCACATCGTGGTCCACCAGGGTCCGATGCGCCGCGTCCGCATCGAAAATGGTCGCGACAACGACCCAAAGACCGGCAAACCCCCCGTGTCGTACAAGATCCTGCACTTGCTGTACAAGGACGACCACTACAACAGCCTGCGACCGCCGCCTGAAGAAGACAAAGCGGCTAGAAAAGAGAAAACGCGCAAAGCGGCAGCCCCGAAGCAAAAGCAGAAGGCGAAGACAGAGGACGAGCTCGGATCACAAGAGACCGCGGCGACGGTGGTCAAGCGCGACCGGTCTCCCGCGAGCTCTCCGCAGAACTCTCGCCGCCAGGCGAAAACGCACAAGATCCAGGACAAAGACAGTGAAAAGGCACAGGAAATGGGTGGAGACAGCCACGCTCGAGACAGGGATGCAGCAGAGTCAAAGAAGTCGAACCCAGAGAAGGTCGAGGTCGAGGTGGAGGTGCAAGAAGAGGAGCAACCTGCGGTGACTCTATGTGCTGGGCTCCGGGCGGTGTTTGAAGAAGAAGACCCGAGTGTGGCCGTGAGCAAACCCGCGCGCGTGACGTTTCGACGGGGCAAGGCGCACAGCGTCTGCTTTTCGGATGACGATAGTGTGACGTCGACTTCTTCTTCAGAGGCAAGCGTCCCAACCAGTCCTCCCAGCATTCCGACCAGGAAGCAGAGCACTGCGGAGCCTCCTGCTGCCTCCGCCTTCAGTGAAACGAGCGCTCCAGCAGTCGTGAAAGCAATCGCGGTCGACGCTGCAGACACATGTTTACCAGCAGAAGAAGAAGCCCCGAGCACTCGAGCCGCGTTCCCGAACCGCCTGAAGTTCCATCGAGGTGTCCAGCAGCAGCAGCAGCAAGAGCAGCCGATGACTACAGCGTGCTAGTCGCGGGACACCTTGCTGGGTATTTAATATGCTTCGTGTTTGCTCTGAAGTTATTCGGTTCGACGGAAGATCGAAACGAGAGAGAGAGAGAGAGATCACCTCGAAATTGACTCTTACCATCCTGAGCGAAAGCGAAGTGGACGAAAGGAGATAAGTGTCGCCTTGCCGCTTTCAAAGGAAGAAGCGATCAGAGCGAGTCGTCCGAAGCAACAACAGAACCTCTGTGTATGAAAAGTTGGGGAATGCCAAGCAGCGATAGGGTCGATGTGGCTCTGGGTGAGGAGGAGTATGCTGCATGTGACTGTGTTCTGTAATGAAAGAAGGGTTCAAAGCAAACTGCCGTCTTGTGCCTTTCAAGTGGAAAACTGAAACGACTCGGGAGCTCTCCAAGCTGTCTGAAGGCGCTCAACCAGCGCTCGCTCCGCTGAGCAGTCCAATCAGCCACAGCTCTCGATAGCGATCTGACTCTAGAATGGACACCGGCGATGCGGTCTCGCAGCTCTTGGACGTGGACACGAAGCTCGGGATCCTCGCAGGACTGGCGCTCGTCGCCAAGAAGCAGCAGGAGGTGCAGAGCGAGGACGAGGACGCGGGCGACGCCTCAGCGACAACCAACGCCAGCTCTCCAAATGGCAAGCGCGAAGGTGAGACCAACGGCAACCGGAAGACTCAGCGGAGCAGCAAGCGCAATGGCTCGGCGGCGTATCCAGGCGGGAGTGGAACTGAGAATGGCTCAGGTGCACCACTGTCGATCACGAAAAAGTACTCGGTGCACGACCAGCGGGACGTGATCCGCAAGCTCCAGGAGCAGAACCAGATCCTCAAGCAGGAGCTCGCGATCGAGTTCCGCGACGCAAAGACGATGCTGAGCCACGAGAAGCGCCAGCAGCTCGACCGGCTGCACAAGATGGCGGCCACGTTCGTCAAGAAGATCGACCTGATCAAGAAGAACACGGCGCGCGTGGACGAGCTGCTGGCCAAGAAAGCGCAGGAGCTCGAGGCGATCCGACAGCAGCAGCACAGCGAAGCCGCTGGTGGTGGTGATGTTTCTACTGCATCATCGTCGTCGTCGTCGACCACTTTGAATGCTTCGTCTACAGAGAACGGTTCTGCTATTGCTGCTCCAGCAGAGAGCTCGGCCGCGAGCACCCGACGCGCGCGCGCGCTCGAGAACCGACTGGAGCTCTCGCTGGTCAAGAAGAGCGAGATGGACTCGATCAACAAGCACCTGCGCGCGCAGATCGAGAAAGTGCGCAAGGATCGCGTGATCTTCGACGGCATCTACAAGAAGCTCGAGAAGGAGATGAGCGAGTACCGCCAGCGCCACGAGCTCTCGGTCGAGGAGCTAAGGAAAGCCGTGGACGCGAAGAACCAGGTGAACATGGAGCTTTTGCGATTCCAGAGCCAGGCCGAGCTGGAGCAGCGCATCTACGAACAGCAGTTCCAGGAGCTCAAGGCGTCCATCGAGGCGTCCATGCGCGAAGCTGCTCGTCTCAGTGGGACTGGAGCAGGCGGGACCGGCGCCGGATCGTCATTGACTCTAGGGTCTCCATTCTCCAGCAAAGTCCACCACCATTCGGACACTGACAGTCCTCCTTCGGGGCTCGGAATGGATGCTTCTTGTGGTGGTGGTGGCGCGACCAGTGGCGGCAACGGTGGAGGACTTGGCCACGCAGCGACAGAGAGTCCCCCTTTGAACCGCATTCCCGCTCACGCGCATCAAGTCGTCTGTGCACTCGATCCACAGCATGCTCGTGCACGCGAATTGCGCGCGCAACGCGGACAAGTTCAGCGAGGGCAGCGCGCACCTGGCGCTGGGTCCCACTCGGCGAGAGACGTGACGGACACGAACGTGCTCGAGTACCTGCAGGCGATCGAGACGTTCACAACCAGTTTGATGAAAGAGACCCACGAGGCGGCCACGGCTGCTGCGGCGACAACAACAGCGAACTCAAGTGGCGGTGGTCCAGGATCGACAGAGGACTCGAGCACATTACCAGGCGGTACTGCTCTGGGTCCACACTCTTCTTCTGGACTCCCGCACCAGGAAACCACGGCAACGGTCTCGCCGATTGGCCACGGTCCACCCACGTTGCCCTCGGACCCGTCGCAGAAGCTCCGCGTGCGCGTGCCCTCTCCAGGCGGCGTGAACGGCGTGATCGTCATCCCAGCGTCCTCGCCGTTTGGCGATAGCGACCCGAGTGGAAATGGCAATCACACGGCGCCTCAGTCGCCAATGAAGACGCTCCAGCAGCAGCGATTGCACTTGCACCAGGGGTTGCAGCGCCGGAAATCCGGTGGCAGGTTCGAGGTCATGGCGAGGAAGTCGCTCTCCCAGGTGCAGTTTGTGGACGCACTGGCAGCTGCGGTGGCGGCGAACGACGAGCAGACGCTGCTGCCGTTTTCGTCGCATGCTGTTCCTGGTCACAGTTTGCTGGCGGACGCTGCCAGTGCCAGTAGTAACCCCGGAGCAAACCGTGATGCTGATGGCTCGAATGCTTCCGTTCGAGATCTAGGGGCGGGATACCTGGGTCTTCTTCTCCTTTGTCGTTGTCGCCCAGTCAGCTGAGTCGCGCCGAGCTCGAGGAAGAAGAGGAAGAGCGCGCGCTGGCGTACGACGAGCTGCGCCAGTACGCGGCGAAGAATGTCGTCAAGAAGAAAAGCGACGACGCGTCTGCGAATGCGCGCGTCAGCTTCAGCGGCGGAGCGAATGCCAGCAGCTTATCACCGAGCAAAGCAACCGCAGCCCACCACCACGGCTAAGCTGCAACTCGAGACGGATAGGAAACAGAGTCTTTGTGCATGAGATCGATAGGTAATCAGAAGGTGAAAAGCGAGTGTGGACATGTAGACTCTGGTGCTGTCTGACGTAGACCAAAGTGGAGAGTATTCGGTTAGATCGCGCCTACAGGCTCCGCAGCACGCGGCGACACCGCTGAAGCTGCTGGCGCCGACGCACTTGAGAGCGCTTCCGGCTTCGAAGGCGGCATCATCGAGTCTGGCAGCTCGGTCGGCAGTGGCTCGCCCTCGTTCGCCTTGCCGCACAGGTACATCGCGACCGCAAACTCCTCGGCGTCGAGGTATCCGTCCTTGTCGACATCCGCGAGGTCCCAGATCGCTTTCAAAGTCTCCTGCGAGCAGCCCGAGGCTCTGAGCGGCGTCATGCAGCTCGCGCCGTTCGCTCTCCCGGACGCGTCGATGCGCAGCGTCTTGAAGATCGCGTCGTACTCGGCTTTCTTTGATGCGACCTCCCAGTCCGAGCCGGAGCACGACGACGGATCTGCAAACGGGTTGAAATTGCTCCCCCCACCACCTGCGCCATCCAAGTCGCCCTTTACCTCACGCTTGGGCAGCGACACCATGAGCTTCGGGATGTCCTTGGAGAGCAAGTCGTCGATCTCCTGGACCGCCTTGACGTTCAGACTCGCAAACTTGTGGAACGTTTCGTCTGAGCACTTCTTGCAGAACTCCTCCAGGGATTCAGCGACCGCATTGCCCGGCACCGTGCGCTCCTCTTCGCCGTGCATGACTGCGACAAAGCGGTCGGTCGTGGGCTCGGGACCAATGCGCTGGTCTGGGAACGACCGCCCGAGCAGGTACTCGATGAACGACGTCTTGCCGACCGAGCACTGGCCGATCATGAGCACCTGGGGCTTCGCGTCAAAGTCCGCGTCGCTCAACAGCGGCGAGTGGAAGTCGTCAAAGCAGTACTTCTTCTCCAGCGGCTTGAGCTTGGACGAGTAGAGCCGCTTGAGCCCTTCGATCACCTACTTGGATTTGGCCGCGATGTCCGAGCCTTCACCGCCGAGGATCGCGGCGCTGCTGCCAGTGCCTGTTGCAGCTGCAGAAGATGAAGAAGATGAAGAAGACGCGGCGAAGGGTCCGCCTTGTGTGCTGCTGTTGAACGACATGATGGCTCTCCACTCTCTGCTGTTGAACTGTGTGTGGGCGATGGCGAGCGATATTTGCTGCGAAGCAACGACAGAGAATATGCTGCGAGTGCGTCGCTGTCAAGCGTCGCGCGGCCGTTTCTTCGCGTTTTCTTGACATGAAGCTGCTGCAGATCGCACATTGCAAGCTGAGTGGGAAGGCAAACGCGTGAGGCTGAAGCTTCTCAAGCACGTGCGCGAGCAGCTTGGCTGATTGGTTCTGTTAGATACCTGGATGCTCAAAGCTCGCGCTTTAGGTGCTGGGAGCGAAAGCACTAGGTCAAGTTCCATCACATCAACAGGTACATGTATCCCAGTGTGCTCCCGATAGACTCGCATTTGCCACCCCACCCCCATTTGTGAGTCGCTGCACAGCACCAGCTCAACTGCTCAACAGCACAGCATCTCAGCTCTCTTCACTTCCTGATTTGTACGAATCGAGTCGAGTCGGCTTCGCACTCGGCTCTCATCGGCTTTCCGCGCGAGTCTGGAGCGCGCCAAGCAGCAGAACCTGAATGCTGGCGAGCTACCGAAGCAGCTGATTGCGGTGTCACGGGTGTCGCTCGACCATACCAACTCTGGAAACTTAGATCCCGATCACCAGATACTGCAGCAAGAGTTTACAGAAGCCAGCTGCGCCATGTCGCACCTGGTGTGCAGGGATCACGCTGCCATCGAGAGCAGATGCCGATGTCGTTGGGACATACTGGAAGTGTGTGGCGACGCTCAAGCAGACTGTGATTGCCGTAGATGTTGCGGTTGGGCTTTGGCGGTGATCTTGGTTGGCAATGCAGAGATGAAGAATGCACAGAATCGGAGCAGAGCTTTCTCGTCCTTCCATTTTCATTGAGAATCTTCAGTTGGTATCAGAGACCGCCACTCTTCATGTCTTCAGATGTGAAGGAACGAAGAGTGATGGTCGATTTTGTTCGATCAAACAAACCACCTCAACAGATCACCAAGAAACTCGACCATCAACGACCAGCTTCAGCTTCAGCAACCGACTGCCTCGTTCGCCATCTGAGTCTTCAGTCCAATCTCCACCCACCCCGCCACCAGTCGAATGCCAGCCGCACAGCTCCCTGCCTTCTACCTGCCGAGGATGGAACCACCTGCTGCCAACAGAGACCGATTCAACTTCAAGTCTGCACTTGCGACATCTGGTTCAGAAACCATCTTGACGAGCCCACTGCCACGCACGTCATGTTCCGACCCATTCGCTACACGAAGCGGTGCCGCGACGATCCTCGTGTTGAACTGGGAGGACATGCTCGCGCCGCTGACGTGGCTGCAGCAGCGCGTCGGACTCTGCGCGACGCGCACTGCACTGCCGACAGCGAGGCAGATGCTCGCGAGTGACGACGGCTACCTGCGGCGAGCGCTGCTGGCGATCGAGAGCCAGATGCTGTATCTGCT